>CM008240.1:5926084-5942850 GCA_002278615.1 Pogonus chalceus | reverse complement strand
AATTAAAAAAAAAAAAAAAATACCATACGTATACATTAGTTCTGCAGCTTCAGTTTTTTCATTTTTTTTTTTTTTTAATTCGGTAACAGTCTTAATAAATAAACAAAAAATAATTATTTTATCAATTGTTTTTGCCCGTAATTTTAATTTCTGTTTTTATTTATGATTCTTAGAAGCCTTTCTGGGCCCCCTTTCGATCTGGGCCCTGAGCAAGTGCCCCTGTTGCCCCTGCCTAATTACTGCCCTGAGTGACTGTATAGATTGTCTAAGATGTTGTTTGCATTAACAATTGTATTATTTTGAAAACAACGCTGATATATGTTTAAAAATGATGAAAGATGTACAAAATATAAAAAAAAAAAACACATTTCCAACCATTTTTTAAAAAAGCGATTTTAAAATAAACATATTTTTATTAGTTTTTACCATTTTTGCAATTTGAATTTTTAAGGTTATAAATAAGAATCTATAATTTAAAAATTTGACATGTTAAATTTTTGTTGCACTATTTTCTTAAATGTAATTCTTTAAATTTTATGTTCTAAAAACAATTTTTAACAAAATAAATCATATTATGAATTATTCATGAAAAAATATGTATTTTGTAATATTATATTATAAATACTTTAGTAAGTTAGTAAAAAGTTGCGAAAATACATTTTTTACAAAGAAAAAGTACCTTTTTTCATTTTGAGCTTAAAGTTGTAGTTTATCTCATAATTTAGTGCTACTAATAATTATAAAAATATTTCTTATAATAATTCAAAAGAATAATAAAAGTTTGAATGTTTGAAAAACATGTTTCTCAAAGAACTAAAAGGTTCTAATAAATTTATCTAATGCATACATATTTGTCTGTTCATATTATTATAAAGATAAAATTAAATAAACGGTTTTTTTGGGAAAGAAACTAATTTTTGATCTTACTAAACTAATTTATTTCAATTAATTCTGTAATGTTTTTATTTTCGATTAGAATTGTTAATAGTTTATTATAATTTAAATCTCGCCACAAAACAATGTAATTGCGTCATCATTTTACGTTTACATGATACCCCTCCGCGATCTAAAACGTTTTATGTGTTCCAAAAAAACCGTTGTTGCTATATACACAAACGCTTAATAAAGAAACAACCAATATATTTACACTGCATAAGTAATTTTTCGAATAAAGTTACGACGTACGAAGTAAATTTCTGCCTATTATGTAATTACATTGATTCGTGGCGACAACAATACTTCCCAATATAACATAACCAATATAAACACTGCCTACGTAATTTTTCGAATAAAGTTACGACGTACGAAGTAAATTTCTGCCTATTATGTAATTACATTGATTCGTGGCGACAACAATACTTCCCAATATAACATAACCAATATAAACACTGCCTACGTAATTTTTCGAATAAAGTTACGACGTACGAAGTAAATTTCTGCCTATTATGTAATTACATTGATTCGTGGCGACAACAATACTTCCTAATATAACATAACCAATATAAACACTACCTACGTAATTTTTCGAATAAAGTTACGACGCACGAAGTAAAATATCTACTTAGTATTATGTAATTACATTGATTCGTGTCAACAATAATACTTCCCAATATAACATAACCAATATAGTACATTGCATAAATAATTTTTCGAATAAAGTTACGACGCACGCAGTAAAATATCTGCTAATTATTATGTAATTACATTGATTCGTGTCGACAACTGAACTTCCCAATATAACATAAAATATTAAAAAAAATTAAATTCCAGAGAAAAGACAAGTAAACCTGGAGGTGGATTACGACGAATCCATGTCCATCTCTGATGGGGATAGTGACAGCATGACAGATTACCAAGATATTGACAACGATGTAGAAATTTATGAAAGCGCATATTATATAAATCCCTGTAATTCTCTCCAAAGTCTTTCAAATACATCCATAAATATTACATACAATAGGAAATCATCATCTGAAAATTTACAAACCGAAAACAAACAAATAATATATGAAGAAAACTTTAAATCTCATCCATTATCAATACAAGCTCTTCATGAAGCAATTATAAACTGTCATTTAACTGGTAAATGGAAAATATTAGTTACACCTAGAGGGTTAATAATTGCATTCACGCGGAAGGAAGAATCACAGGATATTTTCGAAAAAATCGATATTGCTAAAGTATTATTATTACAATAATTGAAATATATAATACAATAATGAAATGAATTTAATAAATTTAGGTTCTGAAATGTCCCGTACAAGTTGCATCGTTGCCTCAACAATGTCAACATCAACAGCAATTAATTCATCAAGAGAATCAAAGACGAGAAATTCATCAGCAACAATTAATGATACCTCAGCTGCATAATTCGTGTGGTGAATGTACTTATTTACAGAATCGGGTATCGAATTATTTATATGGACAATGTATGTGCTCTCGGGGGAGTCAGGTGTGTTATTAATTAGAAATAATTGTTGATGGCTCAAAGTAAAACTTGTACATATTAATATACTTATATTTCAACATTTGTTGTTAAAAACAAAAGTTGACTCTTAGCAGTTGGGATATTCTTATTTGTTAGTTTATTTTTTACGACGACAAAATAAAACTCGTACAGTTTTAAGTATTTTATTAAAAACTGTCTAGAGATAAAAATATATTTATTTTAGACGTTAATTAAATAATAATAAATTTAATAACAAAGATCGATAAAGAAGAGAAATTTAATAATTTTTCCTTATTTTATAACGACAAAATAAAACTCATACAGTTTAAGTATTTTCGTAAAAATTGTGAAAATTCATTTTAACATTTTTAAAGCTTTGAATTAGACTTTAAATAAATAATTAAGATCGGCAAATAAGACAAATTTAGAAGTTTTACATTTTTTATGGCGACAAAATAAAACTCGTACAATTCAAGTATTTTGTTAAATATCGTTGTTTTATAGTAAGGCTATCAGTATGTATATATATATATATATATTTTAACATATTTGAAACTTTTATTAAACTTTAAATAAATAATAAATGTCGGCAGAAATGACATCTAGTAATTATTTTTATGGCGACAAAATAAAACTCGTACAGAGAATGTATTTTGTTAGGAATCATCAGTTCAATAGTGATACTAACGGTAAAAATATATTTAAACATATTTGAAACTTTTATTAGAATTTAAATAAATCATTTTATGGCGACAAAATAAAACTGTACAGAGAAAGTATTTTGTTAAAAATCATCAGTTCAATGGTAATACTATCGTTAAAATATATTTAAAAATTTTTATTAAGTTTTTAAATAACAAATAAATATCGGCAGAGAAGAAAAATCTAGTATATTTTACTTTTTTATGACGACAAAATTAAACTCATACAGTTAAAGTCCTTTGTCAAAATTTGTCAGTTTAATAGTGTTGCTAGCGGTAAAAATATATTTAAACCTTTTTGATGCCTTTATAAGACTTTAAATAAAAAATAAATATGGCAGAGAAAAGAAATCTGGCAATTTTTTACGTATTTCTAACGTCAAAATAAAACTCGTACAGTTAAAGTTTTTTATTAAAATTCGTCAGTTAATAGCGATAAAAAAATATATAAATATTTGTAAAGCCTATATTCGCCTTAAATAATTAATAAGCTTAATAATAAAGGTCAGTAGAAAACTATTAATTTTTTATAGTGACAAAATGAAACTCGTACATTTTAAGTATTTAATTTAAATAATACATGTTTTTGAATCTTCTCCTAAACTTTAAACAAATAATAATAGAAATTTAGTTTTCACTTTAAAAAAATAAATTATACTTAAAAATTGCTAAAATTAATAATAGAACCGGTCTTAAAAGAAATTAAAAATAAAAACATATAAAGAAAACAATTAGACGACAATTAAGACAAATGCCAGATTTTAATAAAAACTGATCTTTTCAAAAAATATAACATAACGAAAAACTAACAAAGACTGCTAAAGAATGTTAAGGAAAAAACTATCTACTGAAAAGAAACCTTATATTAGTAAATTTAACAAAACCAAAAAGCTCAAGAGCCCTAAAACACTTATTGTTTATTTCAACTATTAGATTAACTTCAATTTTATTTAATCATTAAATGAATTATTGTAAGATTTTTACTTTGAGCCACTCTACTCGTATATAATCATTTAAAATACATCTGCATTGTTGAAACAAGAAAATAAATAAAACCCAATCATTCTCAATTAATTTCATGATGAATAATTGTGTAGTAGGAATCGATGGGCCGGTCCAGGTGGCTTTTAATACGAGATGTACCCTGGTCCATACCTGTAAGCGATATACACCACGCACTAGAAATGCAAGGAGTCCAAGTGTCTTCAATAGAACGTTGGAGACAACATGTCCGCATTGAGGTAAAAAAAAATACATTTATTCAATAAAAGTATCAAATATTTACGTATGTTTTTTAAATAGATAAAAAGTGCAACGCAATACGAATTTCTGCAATCAGAAGGCTTAGATTTTTATGGAGTATCCCGGTTTTATGTTATTGCTGAGAGGATGAATAGTGCGAACTCCAGTGGACAAGGAAATGAAGGACACCATTTTGGGAATCATTCTGATGAAGTTTTGCAGTGTTATCGTTGTCAAGGATTTTGGCATGTTGCACTAAATTGCAGGTATTATCTTTATTTAAATATAATAGAAACTAATAAAGCGCAATTTATACCAGTTTTTACAAGTTTCTTGCATTTGAAAGTTAACAATAATTTGTAAATATTTTAGTGCTTATTAGGGAGTAAATATTTATTTTAATCGTTTTTATAATAGTCGCCATCTTGTTATATGACTCAATAAATTCTTAAGGAATAATTATAATTATTATTATTATAGCTAAAATATTTGCATAAAATGTTTCGAGACAATAATTTTGTTTTTCTTTATTGTATTATATCATTATAAACTTTAAATTACTTTACGAAGCGGCGCAAATATATATTGCATATTATTTTTGTGAAAAAAAGTTATTTAATGCGAAATAAAAGCATTTTAGAAAGATATTTGTAATAATAAATCATGTAAAATTAATTCAATAAGTTGTTGGCACCTGTTGAAACATGTTTTTAAAATATGATTAGCTATTATTTATATCGTAAAAACGTAAAAATAACAATGTAAATCGTAAATAGATAAAACTTTCAGTTCTTAACTTGATTTATATAAACGTATATTTAATAACTTTTAGAAGTACTCTATATTTCTAATTTCAAAACTTTTTAATTTTCATAAGCTTATAATTTTACCAACTTAATATTTAAAAAAATATCAATTCTACATTCATTATTTCTAAATTGATTTATTACATTAGCTAAAATAAAAATCTTATAAAAGAACTGCTGGCATTAGAAAATCCATAGCTTCTAAGAATGATCTAACATATATTTAGTCGGCGCCACGAAACAATATAATTATATAATCATTGTACGTTTACACGGTACCGCCCCGCAGTCTAAAACGTTTTATATGTTCTGAAAAAGCCGTTGTTATATACACGAACGCTTTGTAAAGAACTAACCAATATAAACATTGCAAAAATATTTTATCGAATAAAGTTACGACGTACTTCAAAATTATTCAGAAGTATGTCAACTAAGCGTTAAGAAAATGACGTATGTTGAAGCAAAATATCTGCTTAATATTATGTAATTTACATTGGTTCGTGGCGTCAGATATAAGATGATGAAATGCGCATAAAATAATATAAAATATATTTGAAATAAATCGTAAAATTTATTTAATTAATTAAAATGTTTTGACGAATAATAATTACTACAATTACTCGATTTTAACTCTGTAAATCATAATAAAATCAATTTTAAGTTTACAATAATAAAAAATGTAAACGGATAATCGAATTTATTAATTAACAACAATAATCGGATATGCAATTATTCTCAAGTAAGGCTGATAATGAATTTTCAGTTATTTATATTGAAATATCTTTAAAACTGCACATCAGAATACTTTTTAATATTTTTATCTTTGGTAGTTGTGGTAAAATTTTATAAAAAATGTGCATCTCACAACTGTTTACATTAATATTGCTTTAATAATCGAGCAACCTTAATAAAATAGCTTTTTTCATTTGTTTTGTAACAATTGAATAAAATAAGCTACTAGATTATTAAAATCCATATAACAATACTTTTCCAGACATATTCCGCGTTGCGTTCGTTGCGGGGAACCCCACGCCGTAGAATACTGCATGCGACCAAGAAACAACCCGATATGCTGCAATTGTTCTGGACCACATCATGCAGCATATAAAGGCTGTCCAATTCGTCGACAAATGAGCCAAGCAGCTCCAATATTTTTCACTTTATCTAAATATTTACCGGATAAAAGTTCAGCGCCACTTACGCCAAATTTAAATTCAACAGAACCACGATGTTGGTTGTAATAAATTATATTTTGGAATTATTTTAGTTCTTTGTGGTTTTCAGTGAAATTTGTTGTTTAAAGTTTAATGTATTACATTCTATTTCATTACTGTCGTAATAAAGTTTTTTCCACATTATTTTGATAGTTGTTTTGTAAATAAACCATTCATTCATAAAGGCTACTTGTTTATTTATTTATTTATTATATATTTATATAATAATAATAACTATTCAGCACAAATATACATATCTATATATTATTAGTATATAAATTCAAATGTCTAACCTCACTTTTATTTAATAATATCTCTATATTTCAAATAATATAACTTATAATTATAAATATATCAGGAATATACATAAAAAATATATAATTAAAATGTAAATAAATGAAATATATATAGTCAAGTTCAAACATGTTCGGTCTGAGTAAGAAAAAATGTCAAAATTCGACCGAAAATTCTTGGAACTTACTTTATACCTTGTAAACTTGAGTGTAAAATAAAAATAAACAATTATTTTCTTAATATAGTTACATCAGATCGGTAAGATTAGTATATTTAAATTAGTTTTTACAAAAACTAATATTTTTAAACAATTAAATATGGTAAATATTAAATATATATATATGAATCTTAATAAAATACAAAGATAGATATTTCTTGATAAACAAATAAAAACAATATTTACAAATTTTTAAGGATTAATATTTGAATTTTTATTTTGGTTTTATAAATAAACGTATTAAGGGGAGAAATATCACCCTTACGCTTAGCGTTCGACCCCTAACTAAAATTTAAACGCGTTTTTCTCAAAAAGTTTTTGATCTATCCCGCTGATTCTTTTTTCAGATTTAGAATACTACTATAATTTGTTCTTAAAACAAATTTATATTTTTAAAGCAAAAATCACTGGAAAAAAAATCAAGTAACAACTTCGAATGTTTCAATTTTGACTTTCTGGTTTTATTTTTCAATTTTTCTGGTAAGAACCAGTAAAAAAAATATTTAGATTGTTTTCGATAAAAACCACGAGAGCCTAAGCTTGCACTAATTAACAACTCGTGCCCTGTCCTTTCCGGAAAACATCTTTAGTTTTCCAGAAAAGAATTATAAAATTCGATTAAAATTCAGTTTTCTATTGTCGTCGCCACTAAGGAGTGTAATTGCGTAATTATTTTACGTTTACATAGTGCGAAACATTTCATCTGTAGGTGCTACATACATGAACACTTTGCAAAGAAGTAACCACATTATTTAAGAGTATGTTAACTAAGCGTTAAGAAATTAAAAAAGATAGTAACGTATGTCTGCTTATTATGTAATGACGTTCTTTCGTGGCGACGCATATAAATATATTTCCCCCCTCAACAAAATAGTTTCGAATTGTTTAATAATTAATTTTGAAAACGTTCTAAGTAATAATTATTATAATTACTTAAATAATTCCGTTCTACTGCGAATAATGACGAAAATGAAAATAAAAATGTATCAGTCTACTAATTTCATTTATAAACAGTAAATAAAACAATCAAATACCTGTCCAAACACGAACTCTCCGAATACACAAATGTATTTCAAAACAGGACCATGCAAAATAAAATCTAACATTGCTTTAAGCACTTGAAATGACTAGTTGAATGAAATACATCATGTATTAAAATACTAAAAAATCATTTTTTGAGCATATTTTTAATTTAAAAAAAAAAATCAGATCATCTCAAAGAAATTTTGAGTTATTTCAGCAATTGATTTTGGTCTTTCTAATATACTTGTTGAATTTATTTCTTTATGATTTTGTTTCTCTCGAAGTTCTTTCCAATCTGAAAGTATATAATAATACTCCAACATTCTATCCATATCTTTAAGTTCTGTATAAACATGTAATAAGCCTCGGTAATCATATTCTAACCCGGAATATGTTTTACCGAATAATTTTAAACTAATTGCAATCGATCGGTAATATAATTTTTCTGCTTTTCTATGTTGTTTCATATGATAATTATATAAAGATGCTAAATGACCTATTGATAACCCTACTTCGTAATCTTCACGCCCTAATAATTCTTCTTTTATTGCTATTGCACGTAAGTGCATTCTTTCAGCGTCCTAAAATAACAAATACATAACAATTTAAATCAAATATTGTTATAATTTAAAGATAATTACCTCAAATTTCTTCATACTTTGATACAGCCGCCCTAAATTACCATAATGTTTAGCTGTTTGTACATTTTTCTCACCAAATGCGGAATGCGCTAAAGTTAAAGCTGTCATATGTAATTTCTCTGATTCATTTAATAATTCCAGCTCTATAAATAATGAAATTACATATTAATGTTATTAGATATTTGTTTATTGGGGTATATTTACGTAAGGGACTTTCTGATAAATGTGAAGAATCTAAAGCAATTTCCTCTAGAATTAAAGCTTTTACTCTTTGAGCAGATGCTAGTAATAGATGATACGTGGGAACTAAGTTGTTTAATATGGTTATAGCACGCTCTGAGTGCAATCTGAAATCAATATTTTACATTTACTATTTACACTTCAAAGCATTTATGCATTTTTGATAGAAATTTCTAATTTAACCGAGAAGGGAATAGACAAACATTGTCTATATTGAAAAGAAATTTGAACAGTAGATGAACGTCGACGCGTATAATTTAAATGTGATTTTTAAGTTTACATGTTTTATAATTAATTTTAACATGTATTAAATGTATTAAAAACAAACAGATCTTTAGTAATTTGATGGAAATAGGAAATTTTGAATTCAAATTGAACTAATGTATTTACTTTGTGTTTGTTTATAAAGAAATTAATTTAATTTTTTGAATAATTTGTTTCATAGGAAATTCAATGGTAAAATTCACATTACGCCATATTTTTTTTCCTATTAATGTTAGAACAAATATTTAAATACAAAAGTTATTCAGAATTAAAATGTACAACCAATGAGACTCTTTTTATTGAAATATGATTTTGTCACGAAATAAGAAAAATAAAATTTTCATCTTTAAGCAATTTACAGAATAATTTTAATTTAAGCAATATTTTCTCAGTTGTTCTATTTATAAATTTCTCTGTAAACTTGTATTTTTATATAAAAATTAATTAAAGAAATAAAATATTGTTAAAATCATTCATTTAAGTTTTATTTATACGTATAAAAAAAATTAATTTTTAAGCTACATTTCACAATAAATACCTTTTATTTTGAAGTAAGTCTCCATTATTTTAATTTTCCTTACATTAAAATAACAATTTAAAGAACACAAAGTGTTAAAAAGTTATTTATTTTATTTTGCTTTGCACTCTGTAAACTGTTTAAAGATGGAAATTTTATTTTTCCTGTATCTTGAGACAGGATCGTCGTATATAATTAAAAAAAAAGCTCATTGGATACATCTTTTAATTTTGAACATCTTTTGTATTTAAATCTTTGTCTTAACATTAATAGAGAAAATTTTATAGCGAAATGAAAATTTTACCATCGTTTTTCCTATACAATAAAAAAAGAACAAAATGTACCAAAATGTGTTTGTTTAATTCAAAATATTTCAATCAAAAATCAGTTTTACATATTACTGTTTTGACTAAAATATGCACCGTACGAAACTACATGTTTACATATATTAAAATAATAATTTCTAAAATGATATAAAGCCTAAAAAATGTTACATTTCAAAAACATAACAATAAATACAATTAAGGCACATTCCAACAAGTCCTATCATGTAAATTACATGCAAATAAAACAATTGAATATTTATTAATACTATTAATACAAAATAAATTTAATTCTACTCTGAAAATAGAATCTATTGAGAAATATGAAATACTAACACACAAAGGTACAAAGCTAAATGTTTGATAAAGGTCGGAAGTTCGAAACGTGTCACTCAAACATCAAATTATAAACTTACAAACGGAATATTTCATTTTAAATTTAAAACATGTTCAGGGCTACTGTAACCATTTTTAAATGTAAAAAAGGTTAGAGTATTTTACAAGGGAAGGTTATAGGTATTTCACATGCAAATAAATTATATAATTACATAATTAATTGTTATTTTTTAAAATGAAACTATCTTTAATAAACTTAATTTGTATGTTATGATTAGTTTCAAATACAAAAAAAACGGTAAAGTATTATTTTTGTTATAGTTCAATGACCGTTCAAAAAACAGTGAACTGTATTTCATAACAAAAATGTGTTGTTCCAAAATTATTAGCGATAAGTTATAGAACAACTGCTTGTAGAATCAAAATTACTAGTTTATATTAGTTTTGTTTACATTTTATTGATAAAATAACTATTAACAAAACTACAGAAATAGCAAATATTCAGAATATGTTGGTACTATTTTTATTAACTTGTTTATACACGTAATGTTACGTTTTAAAACGTTCAAAATTTCTTGCGTTTACTATTGTTATAAAAAAAATTGTTATTAGTATAATTATACATATAATGAGTTTTTTAACACAAAAAACACTTGCTTTGTTTTATTATATTCAACGATTTGGGAGTTTTAAATATTATTTACTCGTTTCTACAAATTTTGAAAATATGTTGAATTCAAAAATCTAAAATAATATTCAGTGGCTCTTACTGAAAATCTATTATATAAGTTTTAGTTTGAATATTTTAATTCTGTGATAAATTTTCTTTAAAATACAAATTAAAATTAAACATTTTGAATCGTTTTATATTTTACCAATATGACAATCTAATATAAACATTTATTGTCGAAAAGTGCTTAAAAAACCAATTTAAATGTTATTGCAAATTTTTGGTATTTATTGGGAAGAAAATGGTAATTAGACAGAGAAGTACAGGACGAATGGGATAAAATTAAATATTGTGAAATTAATGCTAAAGAGATTTAAGGCCGTTTAATTCTTTCCTTTATAATTGGTGCCACGAAACAATGTAATTGACTTATAATAAGCAGATATTATACTTAGACATACGTTATTAGCTTATTTATCTTCTTAACGTTTAGCTGACATACTTCTCAATCATGTGAAGTATGTCTTAACTTTATTCGAAAAATTATATATGCAGTGTACGCAGGTTTTGTTTACAAAGCGTTTGTGTATATAACGACTTTTTCGGAACAAATAAAACGTTTCAATCGCGGGACGATACAATGTAAACGTATAATGATTATGTAATTACATTGTTTGGTGTTCCCGACTATATACTTCTTAATATAAATTTTAAAAACGGTATTTATTTATATTTAAGTACGTCTAGCCCTTAAAAATTGATTTCAAAATATAATAACTTACCTAGCTTTAGTAAAATTTCCTGAACTATACTCATGCACATACAAAGCATAAGCTAAATCCTCGTGAGCTACAGCAGTATGAATATTATTCTCTCCAAAAATTCGTTTTCTATATTCTAAAGCCTCCTGTAAAAATTAATTTACAATCAATAAACATATCACAAGCAAATAAATCGATAAATACATACATTATATATTTGGACACTATGTGCGATAGAATCAAAATTCAATAAATAAAAACCATAATCCATCAATGTATCAGCATAACACGGTTGATTATCAGCTTTAAAAAATTCATTAGCCAAGCAAATTGCTTGCATAATTAAAAGACCAGCTTTTTTAAACTGTCTTTTAATCACGCAAGCTTTTGACGCTAAGCGAAGTACATCTAATATAATCCTGTAACAAATGTAAATATTAGCAACGCATTAAAATAAGGAAAATAATAAAAACTGTGTCATGTTATCTATTAATTATCTAATGAATCATTTGAATTTATTGATTAATTTAGGGCACGTACTGAGAGAATTGCTTTCTTTTTTGTAAATAATATATAGTTTTTAATATATTAAATCTAAATTTAAACGTAACTGATTGTATTATGAAAATTAGATTGTAGTTCTTATCAATAATTAAAAAATGCGACGTAAGCTATACATATCGGCCAGACAGGAAGAACAATAAATCGTTGAATAAAAGATTTAATTATTAGGTTGTCAGTTGCGTAATATGCAATTAAAAATATTATTCATATTATCACAATATAATCTTTTTTCACTCGCGAAAACTTTTTAAATAATATATGTATATTTTTTTTTTAAATTATGTTTTTGAAGCCTTTTTTTTTCTATTTTCATTATTTTAATTATTTAAATTGGTAATTAAAATAATATATCAGCTTCAGAGGTAGAAAAATTTGTGTTTTATTTAGAATACAGTGGATAAAGTTAAGTATTTATATATTTATTTAAAATTATAAATTAACATTAGACATTTTAGACCGTTTTTTATTTCATTAAAATAACGATCCAAAATACGCATCCATGGTTATAAAATAATAGCTTCTCTATAATTGCCGAAAAGTGATAAAAATACTTGTAGAGTCTCAAAATTTAAATCTTATCCAGCATTTTTTGTATGTGTTGGAAAGAAAAATGACAATTATAGTCGTCACAACGAATCAATGTAATTACATAATAATAAGCATATATCTTACTTCGACATACGTTATTATCTTTGTCATCTTATAACGCTTAGTCGACATACTTCTCAACAATATGAAGTACTTCGTAACTTTTTTCGTAAAAATATTTATGAAGAGTACGCAACTCTTTCGGAAAATATCAAACGTTTTACATTACGCAATTACATTGTTCCGTGGCGATGCCTATAGACAGACTTCTAATAAAAAAATTCTAAGTAACTTATAGGAAGAATGAGGAAATACTGAGCTGTCTTTTAGTAAAAAAAAACTTGTTGAATCAACGCCAAGGAAAATATTTATTTTGAAAATTCTTTTATTTATATTTTGAATTATTAATTTGTCCGACTTTGAATGTAATAATTTTTTTTTATTACTACAATTAACCATTTAAGCAGTTAAAACAAACAAAAAATATATATTTCCTCAATTTTAAGTATTAAAATTACAACCATACCAAAAATTTATAACTTGTAGTCGACGCCACGAATCAATGTAATTACATAATAATAAGCAGATATTTTAATTCAATATACGTTATTATCTCTTTCATGTTATTAACGCTTATTTGGCATACTTTTAAATAATGTGAAGTACGTCGTAACTTTATTCAAAAAATTATTTATGCAGTTTCCGCAGATTTCGTTTACATTAGTTACTTCTGTACAAAGCGTTCATGTATATAGCAACAACAATGATAACATAATTACATTCTTTCGTGGCGTCGACTTTAAAAGAAATTCATTTCGAGAAAATTAGAATCTTTTAAAAAAACGTTTCCGCACATAATAGAGAGCGTTTTTTTATTTTTACTAAAATACCGTAATTTTGATTAAAAAAATACCTTTTTTTAACTAAACAGGGAAATATTTTAGATATAAGTTCACTTTAAACATATTTACAATTAAAAATCATAAAAAACTAGGGTTAATTCACAAAAAAATTAACTAAAACATAAATTTTTCATTCAAACGGTTAACAAGCAACAAAAAAACACCGGAATTGACCCGCAAGCAATGATTTGGACAACCCTGCTCTAGGACACATTAGGTCATTTACCTTTTTTAGTGAATCAACCATCATATACATATAAATTTTCATCATGTTACTTAATAAACTATAATACTTTTTATTACTAATAAAATATTAATTGAAATTATAATTACCTAGGCGGTAAATTCGGAGTCAATTGTTTCATAGCTTCTATACTCCATTTATAAGCTTTATCATATTCACTACGGATAAAAAATAATAACGAAAATTCTGTATACAATCCAGCTAAATTTGGTAATTCATCAGCTTTACGAAGCAATTCAATCGTATCAACAGCTAAATTAAATGTTTTCGTAGCTGGTGTAAACATGCAATAAATAGCTTGAACATGTAACAACCTGAAATTTAAATTACCAACTTAAATTTATCCAAATATTACGAAATACTATTGTAGTATAAGTCGCACCTGCTGTTAGTTTACTTATTTAAATTTTTAACATTACTCATTAGTTGTAACATGTAAATAAGATTTAAAACAAATGAAAAACAATTGTATTAATAGAAAATGCGTTAAGATAAAAACAATTGATTTGATGACGTGGATTTAAATGCAGATTTAATAACCGATGTTACGTTTATCAGACGGATGTGATTTCATTTGTTTTATATAATAAACAAAACAATCGATTATATTTTGTTTTTTAAGCATAATTTTTGAATAAATGACGTAAGATACACGTATATTTATAAGAATAAAACAAATAAAAACTTACTTATGATGGCATTCCAGCATTTTTCTCCAAGTTTGCGGATTTTTCTCCGATTTCAAACATAATTCTTCAACAATTTTTAATACTGTTGCACTTTCACTATACCAACCAATTTCACTTAAAAACCCGCCTAAACGTAGCCCAATATCTATGATATTAGAACATATTTTCAATTTACTCTTTTCAGTAAAATCTGTAACTAAATTTTGTGATACTCTGTAGCCGTTGTCGACTAAAGATTGATAAATTTTAAGAAGTTGGGCACGTTTTTTTGTTACTTTTATTATACGACTAAATACATCGACATCGCTAAGTTCTTTACTTAATAAATCAAGATTATCATCTTCGTAAATCTATAATTTAAAATATATGATGTAATGTTTAATTTAAATAGAAAGCATACGGATATATTAGATGATAATTTTTACATATTGTTGAGTATGAATAAAAATTTACCTTGTAGTATACATCGAATAAAACATTGTCTGGTAGACTTCTGCATTCAGTTTTAAAATAATCACATAATCTTAAGTGATTAATAATAGATATAATACTTAAATTGTAAAGATTTGGTGGACTTAATTCATCCATGTTTGATGTATGTTAAGCAGAAAAGCCTTCACATCAATGCCATTGATATTTTTAGAATTTTTTCTTTAAATTTATAATTTATTATTATTTTAATGGATTAAATAATATAACACAGCTGATCACGGATTACAAGTGACTATACAGTGTATAACAATAGTATAACACAATAGAATTAAATGACGTTTCATACGTCATTTTATCAGACTAAACAACAGTGTTGCCAACGTTGTAAAATATATTATATGTAATTTTTTTTTAAATATGTAATAAATTGAATTACTTTTTATAATAACTGTATTTAAATATATCATTTAACCATTAAATTGAATAATTTATTTAGATTATACTACTTTTTTTTGCTACTTTCTAATTTGATATAGTTTTAAAAATAATTGTTGTTTAAAAAAACAGATGGTTTCCGTACCTAACTATATTTTATAAATAAAAGAAATTGTTTAAATTAACAAATTATTGTTAAACACTAGTAATAAATATATCTAATTCTAGTTCAGATTAAATATGTTATATAATATAACAAATTTTTTATTAAAAAACCATTTTTTTTAAATAATTGCATTACGCCATAATTTTTTCCCTAGCAATGTTAGGAAAATATTTAAATACAAAAATTGTTTAAAATTGAAATATGCATTCAATGAGCCCCTTTTATATACGATGATCCTGTCATGAGCTACAGATAAATTAAAATTTTAATCTTTAGGCAGTTAACAGAGTGCGATACAAAATAAAATTTCTCTGTAATGTTGTCTTTATATTTAAAAATTAATTAGATAAAATATCGATGAAATCATTAATTTGAATTTTATTTATTCGTATTAAAATTAATTATAATTTTGAAGCTACACTTCACAATTCCAACAGAATATCCCAAAAGGGTCAAGCATTAAACGTTCGTAAATCGTCTTTACAAAGAATTATAAGGAAGGATTTGCAACTTAAACCTTACAAAATTCAGCTTGTACAAGAATTAAAACCAACAGACCATCTTCAACGATTAAATTTTGCGATTGAAATGTTCGAGAGGTTTACAAACTTCGGAAATACCCCGACCCTTTTGGGACACCTTATACAAAAGTTGTGTTTATGAATTTTTTTGTATTATTGTAATTTGAGTTTTCTCTATTCGTATAAAAATTCATTATAATTTTTCAGATAAAATTCAAAATTAATAATTATTTTTAAACCGAATTCATTTTATTTCGAAGTAAATTTGAATCTTCCTTATATTAAAATAACAATTAGAAGAACAAAAAGTGTTATGAAAGTTATTTGTTTTATTCTACAGAGTAAAATTAATTTAATTTACTTGTATCTCGCGATAGTATCATCGCAAATCATTAAAATGAAGCTCATTTGATGTACATTTTAATTCTAAACAACTTTTGTATTTAAATATTTGTCCTAACATTAAAAGGAAAAAAAATTATAGCGTAATAAAAATTTACTATTGAATTTCCTAAACAACAAAAAAT
>CM008240.1:5910294-5925169 GCA_002278615.1 Pogonus chalceus | reverse complement strand
TTATGGAAAATTTTTGGGATACCTTATCAAAAAATCTAAGCAAACATTCCATATCTTGTAAAAATGATATGGAAAAAGCTTTGATGGAAGGTTGGGGTAAAATCAGCCCTTATTATACCAACAAATTGGTACAAACGATGTCAAACATTATTCAGGCGATCATAGATGCTAAGGGGGATCCAACAAAATATGAATAATACTAAGTTATTTATTAATTACGCTTTTATAAATTAAATTGAACTAGACGATTTACACTGATGTAAATATCTGATTTTTTTTTAATTCGTAGGGGGTATTCATTATGTAATTTTTTAAATTAGTTTTGTAAAGTTGATATCCCGTTTAAATAATGTATAACATTTTTTGTTTATTTTTTCAAGAATTAATATAAGATTTATTGAATTCTTTTAAAAATGAAGGTGGACGATTTTGACTGTGAGTAACTGTATATTTTGATTTGCGATTTTATCAAAATTTTGTTATTTCATAATGAAAGAATTAACAAAAATGCGATTTTTGTTAAACGTATAACCTATTTTTAAGTAATTTTGTCGAAAATAACGTTAGAGGTAGATAATATCAATTTTTATCTTACTATAATTAAATCTTAATTTTGACTTTAAAATATAATTTACAAAAATATCTGTTTAATGTTCCGATCTTATATTTTAAATAAAAGACTTAAGCAATAATGTCAAAAATCTAATATTTTATACTGGAAATTCTTAAAAAAGGTATTAGAAAAAAATGCATTTTTTTAATACTCTATTTTTTGAGAAATTCTATCAGAAATAAAAAACCAGAGGAAGAGAAAATTTTCAGTTTTGATCCCGGGACGTCTCCCGTCTCGAGACTTTTTTTTAATTGTCTCGGATCCCGGGACTTTCGGGTCAAGACTCGAGGCACGCTTGTCGAAATCGTATTATAATAATTTTAATTTCAAAACATAATCAGCTTTATTTTATTACTAAACAAATGATCATGATTTTTAATGATTAGTATAATTACTAAGTCTGTTTTGTAATTAAAAGACTTTCCTACCAAAAAATATATCTATGATTATAAGAATTAAACATATACGAATTATTTAGACTTTAATTAATGTTATAAATGTTAGGATTTGATTTTATGTTCAATAAATGTTGATTTTTACTAAAATTGCTATTTTATTGATACATTTCGCCAAAAATGAACTCAATCCGAATTTTATTCTAAGAAGTCTCGAATTCTCTGGACTTAAATCCTGTCCCAGGCCTTAGAGATTTCCGAAACACTACTAGAAGATATTATTTTAAGCAGTTTATGATGAAAAGGTTACTAAAATCTTACGAATTTATACATATTTATTGCAAACTACAAAATTAACAAAACAAAATATGTTTATAATAAAATATAACAAAAATAAAGCACATACAAATATACAAATATATGTAAATGGATACTTATAAATACATTACATATTAAACTTAAATATTATATGCACGACTATATTATATTCAATTAGACAAGAATTAATAGTTTTATCACACAAAATTTTATATCTGTTGCGCTTGAGTTGGTCTAAAAAAATCCTGATCCTCACTTTGAGATGTACCAGGTACATCTCTTCTATCAATATCTTGGTAATTACTTTTTTGACTAGCGAATATATTACCAACTCCTTCTAACGCCCCTTTATTTATAAAAAACAAACAACAACACATAAAATAATTATATATTTGACTCGTTTATATATTTCAATTACCTAGTGATCCATTTCGTTCTTGTAAAACACGGTGTAACAATAAAATAGAAAAGGGTCGCACTACTAAATTTAAAATTGCCATTGCGGCGCTAAATCGCTGACTTGAATCTACAAATAATATTATTTATTTCGTTTATATACAATGGTTCACAATGAAAGCCGGGCCACCTATCTCAAANAATAGTTATATAATAAATAAAACTAATCAATTATTATATATTTAAACAATCATATTATCTTCTATTTCAATTTTACAAAAACTATAAACAATGTATAAATAATTTAAACCACTTTTTAAAATAATTACGACAACAAACTGGTAATAATTTAAATAAAGAAAATTATAACTTTTTAAGTAGTGTAACTGCACTTTCATTGCAAATATTATTATTATATTATCACAAACATGAAAATAACATAATTGGTATTTTACTTCGTTATCATATTTACATTTATTTTCATTATAAATAATATTATTGATACTTTATTTTGTTTTATTACATTGTTACACTGTACTTTCATGATAAATAATTATTTTTTCACGTCATTGTAACTATTATTTATCTTATTTTCAATGCAACTTTACAAAGAAAATTATCTATATAAAAATAAAGAATTTTTTGTTGATTTTAAATTTATCGTAATTTTAAAATTTATAAATATGTTACATATAAATCAATTTTTAATTAGTTATAACCAAAAAGTAAACAATTAGTATTTTTTATTTATGTTTACTGCTTTAAAACATTATTACTTAGTAGTATTTTATCAAAAAAACATAATTTTTAAATATTTGACCTAAAAAAACATACTAAAATATGATTATGAATATAATAGTTTTTATTTAAATCACATGTAAATATAATTTTAAAATAACATAAGTCTGAACTTGAAAACAATGAAATATTTTTTAAAATACACTACGAAAAATCATTAGGAAATATTATGTAAGTTTGTTCACAATAAACGCGTCAGAACTTGTTTAAACGCTATGCAATTATTTTCAGTTACAGTTTTTATTTAAAACTCACGATTTTGGAATAAAACAATTTTAAATATACAGTTACTCACAGCCAAAATCGTGGATTTGCATTCTATTAGGACAACAAGCCTAAGCATACTTCGAAAATTGCGCGACAGTGGGTTATATATAATTGTCGAAATGTTTTGGGTGTACCACGTCAATCACCAGAAATTAATATTATGGAAAATTTTTGGGATACCTTATCAAAAAATCTAAGCAAACATTCCATATCTTGTAAAAATGATATGGAAAAAGCTTTGATGGAAGGTTGGGGTAAAATCAGCCCTTATTATACCAACAAATTGGTACAAACGATGTCAAACATTATTCAGGCGATCATAGATGCTAAGGGGGATCCAACAAAATATGAATAATACTAAGTTATTTATTAATTACGCTTTTATAAATTAAATTGAACTAGACGATTTACACTGATGTAAATATCTGATTTTTTTTTAATTCGTAGGGGGTATTCATTATGTAATTTTTTAAATTAGTTTTGTAAAGTTGATATCCCGTTTAAATAATGTATAACATTTTTTGTTTATTTTTTCAAGAATTAATATAAGATTTATTGAATTCTTTTAAAAATGAAGGTGGACGATTTTGACTGTGAGTAACTGTATATTTTGATTTGCGATTTTATCAAAATTTTGTTATTTCATAATGAAAGAATTAACAAAAATGCGATTTTTGTTAAACGTATAACCTATTTTTAAGTAATTTTGTCGAAAATAACGTTAGAGGTAGATAATATCAATTTTTATCTTACTATAATTAAATCTTAATTTTGACTTTAAAATATAATTTACAAAAATATCTGTTTAATGTTCCGATCTTATATTTTAAATAAAAGACTTAAGCAATAATGTCAAAAATCTAATATTTTATACTGGAAATTCTTAAAAAAGGTATTAGAAAAAAATGCATTTTTTTAATACTCTATTTTTTGAGAAATTCTATCAGAAATAAAAAACCAGAGGAAGAGAAAATTTTCAGTTTTGATCCCGGGACGTCTCCCGTCTCGAGACTTTTTTTTAATTGTCTCGGATCCCGGGACTTTCGGGTCAAGACTCGAGGCACGCTTGTCGAAATCGTATTATAATAATTTTAATTTCAAAACATAATCAGCTTTATTTTATTACTAAACAAATGATCATGATTTTTAATGATTAGTATAATTACTAAGTCTGTTTTGTAATTAAAAGACTTTCCTACCAAAAAATATATCTATGATTATAAGAATTAAACATATACGAATTATTTAGACTTTAATTAATGTTATAAATGTTAGGATTTGATTTTATGTTCAATAAATGTTGATTTTTACTAAAATTGCTATTTTATTGATACATTTCGCCAAAAATGAACTCAATCCGAATTTTATTCTAAGAAGTCTCGAATTCTCTGGACTTAAATCCTGTCCCAGGCCTTAGAGATTTCCGAAACACTACTAGAAGATATTATTTTAAGCAGTTTATGATGAAAAGGTTACTAAAATCTTACGAATTTATACATATTTATTGCAAACTACAAAATTAACAAAACAAAATATGTTTATAATAAAATATAACAAAAATAAAGCACATACAAATATACAAATATATGTAAATGGATACTTATAAATACATTACATATTAAACTTAAATATTATATGCACGACTATATTATATTCAATTAGACAAGAATTAATAGTTTTATCACACAAAATTTTATATCTGTTGCGCTTGAGTTGGTCTAAAAAAATCCTGATCCTCACTTTGAGATGTACCAGGTACATCTCTTCTATCAATATCTTGGTAATTACTTTTTTGACTAGCGAATATATTACCAACTCCTTCTAACGCCCCTTTATTTATAAAAAACAAACAACAACACATAAAATAATTATATATTTGACTCGTTTATATATTTCAATTACCTAGTGATCCATTTCGTTCTTGTAAAACACGGTGTAACAATAAAATAGAAAAGGGTCGCACTACTAAATTTAAAATTGCCATTGCGGCGCTAAATCGCTGACTTGAATCTACAAATAATATTATTTATTTCGTTTATATACAATGGTTCACAATGAAAGCCGGGCCACCTATCTCAAAAGTTGTAGTTTAAATGCTTCAAATTAGTGAAATATTTTTATTATTTTTACCGTTTATCGCAATAACATTAATTCAAAAATAACAAAAGTCGATTTCACACTCAAAGTTAGATAAATTGATAATTCTCAACATAAATAAAAAAATTTTCAAAATAAATAACCCTTTTTAGGACTTCTTTGTTAGAAGTCTGTCTAATTGCTATTTTTCTTTCCAATATATCCCAAAAAAGCGCGATAAAATTTAAATTTAGGGATTTTCCAAGTGATTTTAGCAATTTTCGACAATTATAAACAAGCTATTTTTTTATAACCGTTATTTTAGCAAAATATATTATTTTTTCCGCTGTGTTTTTAATAAAATACAAATTTCCTAACCAGGAAGCTGATATATTATTTCATTTAGGCCCGATCTTATATAAATATTTAATTTTTCATTAAAATTTAGTAAGCAACTAAACTAGTTTAATGAGAAATTTCGGTCTTAAAAACGCTTTTAAAATAAAGTAAATCTGACATTAAAGTAACTATCGGAAATTCGAGGTTTTAAAATTTAATGAACGATTTAAATTGATAATCAGTAACAGTTATTTGTGAATTACACCTAAATAGTACAAAAATTTCAAAACAAATAGATAGATTTCTATCAAAGATAAAATATGTAATAAATTTTAAAAGCTTATAAATTTAAATACAGGGTATTTGTTAACAGTTTCATCAATTTTAATAGTGTCTACTATTTCTTTTGCATCGTCTGTATATGATATAGCAACAGAGAATGATTCTGAAAATAAATCATATAGATCTATTTATTGTTATATTACTTAAGAATTATTGTAAATTCTAGTAACATCAGTATAACAATAGATAATAAATAATTATAGAATTTATCTTTTTGAAATGTGTAATTTTAAAAAGGAAATTCAAACCAAAATTTGTCTAGCGAATAAAGTAACAATTTATATATCAAAAACGATTTAAGAATCAATTTACAAAAATCAATACTAAGAAACAAGCACAAAAGTTCGTAATTTACAACTAAAATTAAGATAAAAACAATAAATCTCAATTTAGTTACTTTACACCTAAAATTGTTTTATAATACTCAAGTTGATATTTAATTGACGATTAAATTTACTAATGAAGTAGTTAATTGATTATTTTTTTACGTTTATAAAACCAGGCCTTAATGATTTAAATATATATAAAATAAAATAAAAATATTTCACATAGTTGACTAATATTTAAACTACAATTTCTAAAATAAATTTGTCCGATTGTAACTTACGTCCATCATGTGGGAATCCTAACGATAATAAAATAATATCGAAAAATAGCGATGCTCCATTAATAAGTATCGCCTAATAATATAAAAATAAATTTAAATTCAATTGTTTTAAAATTTAAAAAACAAATGCTTACATGTTGTATAGGTTCAGCAGCATTTTGATCGAATAAACTCCATAACAAAGCGAATGAAAACAAAAGATTATAAAACATATACGCCGAAGCACCCCATGATCCAATTTGAGATAATACAATTAAAACAAAATGTACATAAAAAATAATCTATAATAGTATAATATTACAATTATTATTTAAGTCGTATTTTATAATTATTGTTATTTACCTTTAATTTAGCGTTTGATATTTCGGACATTTTAATAGCTGCCTACATAAAAATTTATAAAAACTGCGTTATTATACTTTATTTGAAATATATTTCGGAATATTTTTATCTTTATATAAATGTCATTTGATATATGTCAAAACCACAATGAATTTTTATTTATCAGGACACATGAGACATCTAGAGCAAATCACGTGAACTGATGACTCATTGTTTTTATTTTTTTAAATTAATATAACACAAATAAATACATTAAATTAATATTTATATCTATATATAGTTTTATTTTTAAATTATTATATTAAATTTTGCGTAATTTGTTAAAATTAAATATTTAATTATTCGTTGAATGACAGCTGTCAAAATCAGATGTTTAATATGAGATTTTAAAATTAAAATTTTTACTAATTACTATTTAACTAATTAATCATGACAACAAATAGTAATTATTTCGACAAACTTTATGAAGGTTGTGGTGAAGAAGGCCCAATTAGATGTATATTTTTATGTGAATTTCATCCAATAGCTGGACCAAAAATTACATGCCAGGTTATAAAACATTGACTCAATTATTAATAATAAATAATGTTTAATTTTATTATAGGTTCCAGATAATTATATATCTAAAGATGTTTTTGATACAGTTAGTGTTTATATTATACCAAAAGCGCAACTACAAAGAAGCACTTTATCGGTGTATGTAAAATTATTTTTAGGGATAGTTAATAATTCATTTTAAAGTTTTAGTACACTTTTAGGTTCTAAAATATTAGGGTTTCCAGTACGAATTGAAGATAAAAAATATCCTAGAAATGCGTTTCATTTTAATGTATGTTTTGTGTGTGATGCTTGGGCCAGGACTGTTCATTATGAGCCTGTTGTTACTAAATTATCAGATTATTTGGTAATTATCTCAAAATATTAATTTATGTATCCAGATTATATATTTTCTCTGCTACTGTTATAGAATAATAATTATTTTAATATAATTATTAATCATAGAATGGTTACATTGTGTATATCCGTGCGGAATAGACTTATTCTATTACTTGTGATAGAATAACTGCACGTGGTGTAAATGCTACTAAATTTAGAGCAGTAGTAAAAGTATAGTTTGCAACATGTTTGGAATTGGAATGCTGTTCCCTAAACTTTTCACTCGAGCTGAATTATGCCTCATTCCAAACTTGTTACAGAATATACTATTCCTAGAAGTTTTAAAAGTAACAAAAATATATACAATAGTCAACTTTAACTAGTTTTTAAAAAAAATTATCAATATTTTTATAATTTATCTTAGTTTTTATTTGCAATATTTTTTATACTGTACTTACAGTTTTGCGTAAATTGAGGGCGGAGTGTATTTATTATAAAGTAAACTTATACAGCAAGTATTTGAAAACTTTTTTTTAAATTAAATCATTCTACAAGCCTACAATTTTATATATTATAATTCATTGCCTCATTTTTTTTTTAACCGATTATATGTTATTAAACAAGCTTAAAACAAAAAATAGACGATTTTTTTAAATAATTGAAAGCCTGAACTAGTATTTTACCAAATTGCAGCCTTATGGCTTAGTTACCTTAATTAATATAATAATAATTCATGTTTTCATAAAACATTTTTGATAGTTTTATAAATTTATCATAAATTATCGTTGAAGGGGCCCTTATAAGATTAGGGCTTTACTTTAACTATGTTTTTTTTAAGATAAAACAGTTTATTTCAAATATTCTAAAACTTCCTCAAAAAATAAATATTAAAAAGCATTTAATTAGAAAATTTGCCATATTTCACAAATAGAGGCCCCTTATAGATCAGGACTTTGCTTCATCTGTATTTCAAAATAGGTTAAACATTTCTGATAGTTTTAACTTTGAATCATTTTTTATTTTTCTTTATCTTATTTGCCGTTTCATTTTTGTCTTTATATATATATTTTTTTCATTATGTATTTCACTGTAGATTCAATTTAAAAATTAAAAATAACTAAATTTCTTATATCTACCGATCTATTTTTTATTTTACTTTATATTTAAAATCTTCAAAAGCATTTAAACATATTAAATTAACGATTTTGAACAAATACTTAACCTGTACGAGTTTTATTTTGTCGCTATGATTCTTAGATGGCTATGGAACTGGAAAGCAGTTTTTTATCTCAACAAACATCTAACGACAATCAAGGTAATGAAAGACGTGCTAAACTAGCAACAATATTACGACAAGTAATGGAAGATTTAAACAATCATAGCGCTTGCACTCTTACCGAAGGAACAACAACAACTCATTTAAAAGTTGTTAAATTACGGGAAGATCCATTACCAGTGTTAGACCATCAAGTTCCGATATTTTTACCGGATCAAAATAAATTTATTGATGAACAATGGGATTTAACAACACATCAAGTATAAATCACTCAAACTTATGATTAAATACACATTTAATTTAATAATTTAATTGAAGGTATATCCATATATTGATGGCTTTAATCATGTTGCTAAAATTGCTGCAGAAGCTGACGTAGAAAATAATCTTGTTAAAGCTTGCGTACAAAATTTGGTGTATTATGGAGTTGTTGCTCTGATACCGATATTTCAATATTGTAATGTTTATACAGCAACGCCGAAGTTAAAATTATTAGCGAGTAATAAACATTTGCAACGAAGATGTGTTGAATATGTTTCGAAAACAAGTTAGTGTTTTTATTTTGTTGTTTAAACAATGATAAATATTAATATATATTTTTTTGATTTTTCTAGCAAGACAATTAGCAACGTTAAGAGATATATTTAGGATGTATTCTAGTATGACGTATGGTACAACGATAAAAGATTTGTGCATTAGATTTAACCCTCATAATTTACATATTAACGAACGAAAATTAGTGCAGTTCGGGATTTTAGAAGGATTAATTCGACGTGTTTATAAAGTAAGAATTTTTTTGAGTATTTCTTTAGTTTTTATAAGTTTATAGATTTTATTATCTGAATTTTATTTTAATAAATTAGTATTTAAAGTATTTAAATTTTATAAAATTCTATAATAGTTGTCTGTAAAAGGAGTCTTTTATAAGATTAGGGCTTTATTTTAATTGCGTGTGTGTGTGTGTTTTTTTTTAATAAATTATTAAAAAGTTTAAATCTAATAAAAAATAAATAGTTGACACTTATTCAAAAATAAAATGTCTCTAAAAAGAGGCCTTGTAAGTCCAACTAGAATTTAAAAAAAATAACTTACGCAAAAGTATTTTTTAAAAAAAGTTATGGATATATTTTTGAAAATTTATGTCATTTAATATGGCCCCATTTTAAAATTAAGGCTTGTTTAAAGATTATTTTTGTAAATATATTGAAATTTACTTAAAATATTTATTAATTTTTAATAAAGAAATTATTGACAATTTTTTATTTTTTAAAATTTATATAAATATTTCCATATATGTGGCCCCTTTTAGGATAAAAGCTTTTGTTTAACTATATTTTTCAAAATATGTTGATCTTAAATAAATCTTATTTATTTATAAATTTATCCTTAAATTATCTTTGAAGGGGCCCTTATAAGATTAGGGCTTTACTTCAATTATGTTTTTTAAAGATAAAGAAAGTTTTTCTAAATATTGAAAAGCATTTAATTAGAAAATTTACAATATTTCGCAAAAAGAGGCCCCTTAAGATCAGTGCCTTGCTTCATCTGTATTTTAAAATAGATCAAAAAAATAAATAAATTAACATTAATTTCAAAATTTATACTAATTAATTTTTTTAAAGGCGCCTAGTAAACTCAGGCCTTTTTTCTAACTTTATATTTTAAGTTTATCTTAAATGTTTTAAGAATTCTTAAAAGTAAACTGACATTTATTTACAAATTTATAACAATATATCGCTAAATAGGGGCCTTTTATTGAAATACATGTATTTATAGGACTTGGCCCTTAACTCTAGATATATTGACATGATTAACCATCTTTTTGATCAATGGTTTCTTTTTAATTATTTTTCTATCCCACTAAAATAAATAATATTTTTTAATAAATGAAACATAAATAATTTAATTTAAAAATTTATTTTAACTAATTTAATCTTTTTTATTGCAGTATCCAATTTTTCTGACTGACAATTTAGACTGCGAAGAATCAGTTTCAAATTACACTGACTTACAAAGAAGCTTCTCCGGAGTATGGTGTTTAGATGAAATTTGTTGTTCAACAGGAATAAACTCGTTACAAATTGAAGAACAATTGGAACGAGATCAAAACGTAGTTTTATTATGGAAATGATTCATTATTTATTGATTTTTTTAGTTTTCAGACATATATGAAGTACAATTTTATTTTATATTAAACGCTTTAAATGTAATATGTTACTAATTTTATATATTTTAATTATTTTTTAAATAAAATTCATATAAATATTTATTCTTGTTTTTATTGTATGACCTTTGAAACTTAATTATATTATTGCTTGATCATTTTGTAAACTTTATATCAGTTATAATGCTTATCAAAAGTCAAGGATAATAGATATAAAGGTGAAATAGATATATTTTAATATCTTTAAATTTAAACATAAGTATTACATAAATCATTTCAAACGTCAAAATTCTAACCTTACTTTTCCGTACAGAATTAAATAATTAATCATGATAGCAAAAACAGGATTATTAATATTAACAAATCCGATACAAATAAGAAAAATCTTACCAGTTATTAAAAAACAAGTTAAAAATACATTATATATACATTTAACCAATGCTTTGCAAGATCCTTTAGCGAAATATAAACCCGAAATTTTTAATAATCCACCGAAATATAGTAAAACTGTACGAGGAATTTACGCTGAGGTAATTAATTGATTACTTAATCAAATATATTTATAATTAATTATAACGTTTCAGGCTGCTGAAGAATGTTCAAATTTAGATGTACGCGTCTTATTATCAGGTTTAAAATACACCGTAAAAGGTTTAAAAACCTCGAGCCCAGTTGATTTAGTAATATTCGATAAATTACACGAAAAATCATTAATCGATAAATTTTTAAACACTTATATAACAAATAAAGAACCAAATTGTTCGATTTTAACAATTGAAAATAACGAAACATCTAATGATAATATAAACATCGAAAAAAATCATGATAACATGTATAAACATGTCGTTTTAGGTGGAACTTTCGATAGATTACATATCGGACATAAAATTTTATTAACCGAAGCAATTTTAAACGCATCGGAGAAAGTAACTGTCGGTGTAACTGATACAAACATGATTAATAAAAAAATACTTTGGGAATTAGCTGAACCTATTAGTGTTCGGCTAAAATCAGTTAAAGATTTTTTAGCTGATATTTGTCCGGAGTTAGATTATAATGTTGTGCCTATTCAAGATGCTTTTGGACCAACTAAAAGCGATCCAACTATGAATATGATTGTCGTTAGTGCTGAGACACTACGCGGGGCTGAAAAAATTAATGAGTTACGCAAAGAAAGTGGTTTAAATATATTAGATATAATCTGTGTGCCATTAGTTGATTCTATTGATAGACACGAAGAAGAAGAAACTAAAATTAGTTCTAGTACAAATCGTAGACGATTGTTAGGGAATTTATTAAAACCGCCAAATGTAATTGAAAACAAAGATAGTCCATATATTATTGGATTGACTGGTGGAATTGCTAGCGGAAAATCTAGTGTTAGTCAACGGTTGGCTAAATTAGGAGCAGCTATTATTGATTGCGATAAAATCGCGCATGGGGTTTATCAGAAAGGTAAACCTTGTCATAAGTTAATTTATGAAGCGTGGGGTGATAAAATTTTAGATGAAAATGGTGAAATTAATAGGAAAGTACTTGGAGGAATTGTTTTTAGTGATCCGGTAAGAAATTTATTACTATTTTAAATAATATATTCATAACATAATAAGATAAACAATTACAATGTTTTTTTTTTTTTGTTTTTTCACCGCCACCTTTTGTATGATTTACATGTTTTTCAATTGTTTAGTACACCAATTCAATTGTTATTCATAACATTATCTTTTCAAATTTGTTTTATTAATTAAAGATCTAACGAATTATAATGCAATTTTATAATTTCTTATTCTTTACGACACTAAATCGGAATAAATACAATAATGAAAATTTAATTTCTAATTTGTAAATTTAGAGTTTAGTAGGAATTTTTTTTTATACTATTTTTTGCATTTATTTTCTTGTTTTATTGGATAAAAGTAAAATAATATTTAAATAAAATTATTTATTATTGAACCTTTACATTAGTAATGAAATTTATAGATTTTTATGGCTTTTTTGTAATATTTCTATGATAGAACAAAAAATACATAATATTAAATACATCAGGATAAAATAATATTTATATTTGTCTGCTGAATGCAGCTATGGTTAAAATAAAATTATTTGTTATTGAAACTTCATATTATTAGTAAATTTTAGATTTTTTCGGTTCTTTTTGTAATATTTCTATGAAAGAACAAAAAGTATATTATTAAGATAAAATAATATTATTTATATTTGTCTGCTGACTGCAGCTATCCATGGTTATCCATTTTTACACTTTTATTTTATTTTTATTTATGATTAAAACTGCAAAAAATAAATAAATATAAAAACAAAAAAATTAAATAAGAATAATTACTATAATTTATATTTGGCTGCTGCTTGCAGCTATAATTTATCATAAATAATATATATTTAAGAGTTTATTTCAATTTTTGCACCCTTATTTTCTTTTTTATTACGACAACAGAAAAAATAAATAAAAATCAACACATTACATAAAAATTAATATTATAATAAATATTTGGCTGCTAAATGCAGCTATACTTTTTGGAAATATTGCATTATAATTAATAAATATTACATATGAATGTATATTAATTGCTTTTCTATACCTTAATCTTTTTTGTTTGCGACAGAAATAGAAATAAATAAAAATATTAGATAAAAGTAAATAATTTATTTTTGTCCGCTAAATGCAACTATGATTTACCAAAATGTCATTATAAATAATATTTGATTTTTTGCATCGTTATATTCTTTTTCACTACGATAGAAATAGGAATAAACAAAAATAAAAACATTACTTAAAAATAAATAATACAATATATGTTTGGCTGCGGAATGCAGCGATAATTTATCGAAATATCGTATTGTAAATAATTAATTTGCTTTTTTAGAACCTTAATCGTTTTTTTATTTACCAAAAGATTAAATATAAATAAAAAATAAACTAATATCCTTTTTTTTAACCGTCGATTGCAAATATCTGCTATCAAAACTTTATTTGCATCCTTTTTTGCAATAAATGTAATTAATCAATCGATTTTTTAATTAACAGAAAGAACTACAACGCCTAAACTCATTAGTATGGCCAGCAATTGCAGAAGAAGTAAAAAACCAAATATCAGACCTCTACTCAAAAGGTCACAAAATAGTTATAATCGAAGCAGCAGTTTTAGTAACAGCCGGATGGGATAAATTATGCAACGAAGTATGGGCATGTATAATACCACCAGAAGAAGCATGCAAACGACTTCAAATTCGTAATAATTTAACCGAAGAAGAAGCCCAAAAACGAATTAATTCACAACCACCGAATTCACAACATGTTGAAAATGCTCATGTTATTTTATGTACCTTATGGTCTTATATGTATACTCATCATATTGTTGAAAAAGCTTGGAATTTATTACAGAAAAGATTACCGACAAATACAGTACAATCTTCTATTTAAATTATTTTTTATTAGATAAGATAAATTTATGACTGTTTCACGGGGATTTAGGGAATATTTTAAAATATATACTATACAAATTGTGATTATATAAGATAATTATTGTAAAATATAAGTACAAATATGTCAATACTTAAAAAAATATGAAATGTACATTTGTATCTTATTAAAACATGTTTCATATGTTTAATATTATTTTAATAAACTATTAGAAATTAATTGTTCAATTATTTATTAAGTTTTACTTAAAAATAACTTCTAGAATACAATAATATGGTAGTTATTTCGTTAAACAACAAATTTTATTCAGATATATTATAAATTATAGTTTCATACCTGTATAGGCGAATATCTTTAAGATTGCAGCGCCAGTGCGCTAATTTTTTAAACTAACGGAGATGTGATAGTTGCTGTTGCGTTATAGGCAAATAACATATTTTTCTTATATTTTCTGAATTTCAGATAACTATTTGGCTACTTTTATTTTATAGAAATAAGGTTCGTAGAATATCTTGACAACTTGTTTCAGAAATATAAGGTAACTATAGTCTTCTGATAGAGGCAACAAAATTTCATTAAGCTTCTTATGTCTTATATGCATAGTTCTTTGTGGATTCAGCACAAGCT
>CM008240.1:5885142-5896515 GCA_002278615.1 Pogonus chalceus | reverse complement strand
TTTATATAGAATTTGTTATTTTATTAGCTTTATCTGCTTTATTTTGACAAGATTTCTAATATTCCTATGAAATTTAACTGTTTATAGATATATAAATATTAATGATTGCAGATTTCTTAATTTATTTATTGAAAAATTCAGTAAACATCAATAACTTCAAAATAAATAAAGATATTAAAATTTTAACACTCTCAGTGGATTTTTCGCATCATTTTACATAATTTATGAAATTTTTATATAACTATTTCGGAAATTGCGCGATTTATAGCGATTTTTCGAAAATTGAACATTTTCTAAGGCGTATACCTTCAGAAATTATTTTTTCTTTAATTTTGTGACTTTATTATCTTATCGGTATCATTTTGATAAGAAGATAATTAATATACATGTAAACATAGTATAGAAATTAACCAATTTCTAAATAATAGCAGTTTCAGATTTTTAACTTACTTACTCAAAAATTCAGTAAAAATAAACAACTTATAATATTTATATAATTCATATAATTCTTATAAATGTATTTTCAAAATTGCGTGATTTATAACGTATTTTCGAAGCTTGAAAATATTCCAAATTATGAAACATTTTTGTTAAAATAATTTCAATGATTTTCGGCTTTGTATTGATGAGAGAATTATCTACATCTATAGTAATATGATATAGTAATTAACCATTTTTAAGATATTTGTACTACTAATCGATTTCTCATAGTTTTTTTAAACATAATTTATGTATCTTTTATAAAATCATCTCAAAAACTGCACGATATACAGCGAATTTTCAAAAAATTGAAAACATTTTAAGTTTTCAAGAATTTTACAGTTATTTATCGACTAGAAAATTAAATAAACTTAAAAGTAAATAAATATAATAAAATTCCAATAATGCCAATCGATGTCTCGTTACATTTTACATAATTTATATAATTTTAATGAAATTATTACAAAAATTTAATATTTTACAAGCTTATCAGCATTATTTTGATAAAAATTCAAATATACCAAGTTATTAAATAATTTCATATAAGCAAATGGAAATTTAGAAATAAAAATATATTTTATTAATAATTATATATGTATGTTTATATCTTATGCAATTTATCTTTAATAACAATGAAAAGTTATGAAATATTAAAACAAAACATGATATACATATATCATATTAAATAATATTGTTATAGGTATCATCTTCAAGTTCAGCTGAATCAGAAACGTTAGTAATATTCGGTGATTCAACTTCGCAGAATACAACAAACAAAGAAAATACAAGTGTAACACCTGAAGCAGACACAATCATAACAGATAAGTCTCTAAACAATCATTCAGAAACTTCAAATACTGAAAAACCGCCCGAAATTCAAGATAATATAACAAAAAATCCCTTACCTGAAACCCCTCCAGTAGTAGAATCACCTAAAAATATAGTAAAAAGCCAATTAGTCGATAGTATTACAGATACATCTCAAAATGTAACAGCTTTGGAAAAAGAAGCAATTTTGTGTTTAGCCAATTTAAAAAATACAATAGAATCACAAAATAACAATATTAAAACAAATGAAAACGTTATTTCAAAATTGCCTTTATTTCCAATAGTCGATAACTTAAGATTTCCCAATATTTTAACAAAAAAACAAAATAAAAATTGTACAGTTACATCGCAAACACAAACTCAAAATTTAAATTCAAACGAAAATATGAATAACTCTAATAATCAGATCGAAAATTCTCAATTAGAGGTAAATTCAACAATTGATGATAACAATAATTGTAAACAAGAACTTGATATGAGATTAGCGCGAATGCAGTTTATTTTAATTAAGCTAGAACATCAGATAGTATGTTGTGATAAAGATTTAGATGAAGCATATAAATTAAATGATTCATATAAAATTAATTGGTTAAAAAATAATAGAATTTCGTTACAAAAAAACTACGATCATTACAAAGAGGAATTTCATAAAGTTAAAGGAAATAGAGAAAAACTTCAAAATTATTTAAATACGTTAGAAACTTATAAAAGACGACAACCATTATTATATGAACAACCAGCAGAAACAACGCGAGAACAACTTAAACAACAAAATGAAATAAATGAAACAATAGCAAAAATTCAATCAGAATTAAGTTTAAACCCGGAACAAATGAAATTTTTTAGTAATGATAAATTAATGGATGAAAATAATAAAAATATTCTTTACCCATATAGCGGATTAATATCTACAAATAATCCGTTAACTGATTTAGAAAATCAAAGTTTTAAATTACAAACGTTACCACAATATTTAAACGAAAATCATACAATTGTTGCACCGAACAAACAAAACACAACCGAAACAAATGCTCAACATTTTGAAAAACCTTCAATTGTTTCAAATTTTAAGGTTACACCGATTCGAGAGCCACCACCATCATATTGGCAACATCATTTAAATAATAAATCCGCCATTTTACAAAAACAAATGCCAGAAAATTTTGAAATATTAAATTTACCATATAATATAAATATAATTCCTGAAGTTCCTAAAACAAATGTAAATACAATTCCTATTTCAATACCAACTCCACCAAATCAAATTAAAACTAATTCTCCACATATTCCTGATTTAATTTCAAAACCAATTCCTGTTAATTTAAATACAATCCCTAATAATATTAAAAATCCTATGATACCTTTAAAAATTCCTGATGTTTCTAAAACTATGCATAATAATTCTTTATATAAACTAAATTCAAGATCAATTCCTGTTGAAACAAGAATTCTAGATGCCCCAACAACTGCAAATAATCAATCTGGAATTCGTAATTTATTACGTTTACCATCTATAAATGAAAATCTAGATAAACATAAAAAAATAGAATCAGTTCCTAATAATCCTGTTGGATTTCCTGAAAATCATTTAGAATCATTAAATAAATTTATTAATGAAACTAATAATTATTATAACAATTGGCTTAATCAACAAAAAAGTTTTGAAAAAGTTAAAGAATCACAAAATAATACTAATGCAGTATCGTCTAATAATGCATTACAATTAAATTCTAAAAATATTTACAATTATACAATGAATTCAGTAAATGCTGCACCTAAACGAAGAGGTCGACCTCCGAAAATATCTTCAATTGTAACTACTAACCCACCTAAACAATCAAAAACTCCTCCAAAAATAACTACTTCAACTAACAAAGGAATGGGACCGTTCGAAAATACACAAATTATTCAAATAACATCAAAAAATAAGATTTCTAAACCGTTAGAATCAACAACAACTACTTTAAAAATCTCAGAACCATTTCAGTTTAGTATTCCTTCAACTACAAGTATTATTCCAATTACATCTGCTAGTTTAACATCTTGTAATAACTTGCAAACAAATGCTAAAGATGGTTCTTCAATTTCTACTTTAACTATAATACCTATCAATTCATTTTCGAACAATTCAAATCAAGAAAAATCACTTCGTGTACATAATCCAGTAGTAATTAGTAATTCAACCCAAAAATTAATTTTATTTACTAAAAAAGATAATAATTCTAATACAACTGATTTAGACTTAAATCAAAAATCATCACTTTATACTGGTAAATCATTAGTAATTGATGATTCAATACAAAAATCAATTCCATCCACTTCACAAGATAATAATTCTAGAACAACTGACTTGGAATTAAATTCTAGTCCTACATTAAATCAAAAATCATCGCTTTCTAGTAGTAAACCATTAATAATTGATATTGCAACACAAAAATTAATTCCATCCACTTTACAAGATAATAATTCTAGTACAACTGACTCGGAATTAAATTCTAATTCTGCCATAAATAAAAAAATATCACTTTCAACTAATAATTTAGTAATCATTGATAGTTTAACAAAAAAATTAACTCCATTCAAATCAAAAGATAATAATTCTTGTACAACTGATTCGGCATTAAATTCTAATTCTACTATAAATAAAAAAATATCACTTTCAACTAATAGTTTAGTAATAATTGATAATTCAACACAAAATTTAATTCCATCTACGTCACAAGATACTAATTCTTGTACAAATGAGTCTGAATTATCTACTACTTGTTTTTCAAATCAAAAAGCATCACTTAATGCTAATAATTCAGTACAAACGGATAATTCAATCCAAAAAATAATTCCATCTACTTCACAAGATAATAATTCTAGTACAACTGACTTGGAATTAAATTCTAGTCTCACCTTAAATCAAAAATCATCAGATTATGATAAAAATCAAGGAAAAATTAATAATTCAACCCAAAAAATAATTCCAGCTACTTCACAAAATAATGATTCTTGTACAACTGACTCGGAATTTAATTCTAATAGTTTTTCAAATCAAAAATCATCACTTAATGCATCTGCTAACAATTCAGTAAAAATTGATAATTCAACCCAAAAAATAATTCCATGTACTTCACATAATAATGACTCTTGTACAACTGACTCGGAATTAAATTCTAATTGTATGTTGCAACAAAAATTACCACTTAGTGCACATGATCCAGAAATCATTGATAATACAACACAAAAAATAATTTCATCCAATTCACAAGATGATAATTCTAATACAATCGACTCTAAAATAAATTCTAATTGTTTTTCAAATCAAAAATCATCACTTTATTTTAATAATCCAGTAATAATTGATAATTCAACACAGAAATTAATTCCATCTACTTCACAAGATACTAATTCTTGTACAATTGACTCTGAATTAAATTCTAAGTGTGAGCTAAATCAAAAAGCATCAATTTATGATAATGAACCAGTAAAAATTGATAATTCAACACGAAAATTAATTCCATCCACTTCGCAAGACAATAATCCTTGTATAATTGACTTAGAATCAAATTCTAATTCTACTTTGAATCAAAAATCATTAAGTGATGCTAATAATTCAGTAATTATGGATAATTCAAACCAAAAATTAATTCCATCCACTTCACAAGACAATAATCCTTGTATAATTGACTTGGAGTTAGATTCTCATTCTATTTTGAATCAAAAATCGTCAGTTTATGATAATTCAGTAATAATTGATAATTCAAATAAAAAATTACTTCCTTCTGATTCACACGATAATAATTCTGATATAATTGACTTAGAATCAAATTGTGATTCTATTTTGGATCAAAAGTCATTAGTTTATGATAATAATACAGTAATAATTGAGAATTCAAATCAAAAATTAATTCCATCCACTTCACAAGATAATAATTCTTGTACAAATGACTTGGAATTAAATTCTAATTATAAATTAAATAAAAAATCATCAATTTATGCTAATGAACAAGTCATAATTGATAATTCAACCCAAAAATTAATTCCATCTACTTCACAAGATTATAATATTTGTACAATTGACTTAGAATCAAATTCTAATTCTGTTATGAATCAAAAATCATCAGATTATGATAATAATTCACCCGACTCAGGCGATAGTTATTCTTGTATAATTGATTTAGAATCAAATTCTGATTCTATTTTGAATCAAAATTCATCATTATATGATAATAATTCAGTTATAATTGATGAATCAAATCAAAAACTAATTCCCTTTGATTCAAACGATAATAATTCTTGTATAATTGATTTAGAATCAAATTCTGATTCTATTTTGAATCAAAATTCATCAGTATATGATAATGAATCAAATCAAAAACTAATTCCCTTTGATTCAAACGATAATAATTCTTGTATAATTGATTTAGAATCAAATTCTGATTCTATTTTGAATCAAAATTCATCAGTATATGATAATGAATCAAATCAAAAACTAATTCCCTTTGATTCAAACGATAATAATTCTTGTATAATTGATTTAGAATCAAATTCTGATTCTATTTTGAATCAAAATTCATCAGTATATGATAATGAATCAAATCAAAAACTAATTCCCTTTGATTCAAACGATAATAATTCTTGTATAATTGATTTAGAATCAAATTCTGATTCAATTTTGAATGAAAACTCACCAGTTTATGCTAATAATCCAGGAATTATTGATAATTCAAATCAAGATGATAATATTTCTTATATAATTGACTTAGAATCAAATTCACTTTATTCTAATAATCCAGTAATAATTAATAATTCAGCTCAAATCACTTCACAAGATAATAATCATTCTATAACTGATTTAAATCAAAAATCAGCTGTTGATAATGAGCCGGTATTTTCCGAAACATGCAATTTAACTTCAGTAATTAATACTTCAAATAAAAGATCAAGTTTAGACTTGCAAGAAATACCTTTTAAACGTATAAAAATAATAAATCCAATAATCGGTAACAACACTTCAAATATTGAACAATTAAACGATGAACACATAATAGATTCTTCCGATTCAGAAGATTATTATGAAAATAATAATAATACAACAATTATTACTAATGTAACCTCAACTTACGAACAAAATGAAAATGCTTCAAGAACTTGCACCGTTATTAACGAAATATCAGGAGATATAATTAACACAACGAATATTTTCAATATTGAAACTTCTAATCATACAATCAATTCTCAAATCGAAATATCCGAAAACCAAGAAATTTCAGAAAGAAAATCAGTCATTATAGAAAATATATCACAAACTCCACATAAAATACACATTAAAAATAAAATATTTTATAATTGTAATTCCGAAAATTTAGAAATCAATTTAAATATAACCGATCAAATTTCGATATCAGAATTATTAAAAATTTTTAACGATTTAATTTTGAATGATTCTTTCTCAGAAGTTTTATATAAACCTCAAAATTTTGATGATTTAAATCAATTTATTGTTGAAAATAAATTTTTAACAAATAGTTCTGTTGATAAACATCCGAAATTAATTATTTTAATGAATTATTATTTAATAAATTTATATATTTGTACTAATAGTTCTACTTCTGTGGAATATAAACAATTTTGTTTCAAGTTAATACATGAATATGAAATGGAATATGAAATTATAGAATTAATTGATATTATTACATTAGATAAAATACATACGTATTTAAAAGAATCTGCATTAGAATTAGAAAATAAACTATGCAATATTACAAATGAAAATAAATTAAATGTGTTTAATACAACTAAACAAGAAAGTAATATGACAAATAAAAACATTTTAAGTCAACATGATAAAGACGAAGTATCTATACTTATTTTATTCAAATCAAATTCAGAAATATTTCCTGAATCTTCAATTAAAACTGAAATTACAACTGATTCTTCTACAACTATTGAAATTAACGAAAATAACGATGAAACATGTTCAAATAATCAATTAAATGAACCAAAATCATTAAATTTAAATAATTTAGAACTTTCCAAATCATACGAAACTTGGGATAAATTTTTAGAAAATCCGAAAAACCAAGAAATTCTTAACGATATATTTGAAACTGATTCAAACGCTGTAGAAAATCCATCTATACCTCAATCAGAAAATGATAAAACTTCAAATTCTAATACAAATTCATCTGAATTAAATGAATCTAACAATATACCAGATGATGAATTAGAATTACAAATAAGTCAATTGTTTGAAACAATTTTTAATGAAGGAAATTTGAGAAAATTCAAAGAAAACCTTCTTAAGAATAAAAAACAAGCTTCATTGTTGTTAGAAATGAATGGTATTACAAGAAAAAGACATGGAGATACCTCTTCAATTTGTGACGAACCAGTTGTTAAAAAAATTAAACTTAACGACAAAGATAATAATGTGTCTGAATCAAATAATGAAATAGTTGACAATAAATTAGTTAAAAATAATGAAGAATCAACTGAAAAACATACAACAAATACAAATTATGTTAAAAAGCGTTCAATAGAAGAAGAAACATCAACACAAGAAGTTGAAAAAAATAAAGAAAATATTCCAGTTAAACGACTTAAATTAGATGAAAAAGAAATTATTTCTGAAAATACAGAAACTCATTTTAAGAATGAACAACAATTAAAACCTGAAAAAGTACAAAATATAGACTCAAAATTAAATGAAACTATTCAAAACATGTCTGCAAACCTTGCAACATCTTCTAAAAATATAGAAACAGAAATCAATTTTGAAAGTAAAGAAACTCATTTTAAGAATGAACAACTATCAAAACCTGAAAAACTACCAAATATTGATTCAAAAATAAATAAAACTAATCAAAACATATCTGCAAACCTTGCAACATCTTCTAAAAATATGGAAAAAGAAATCAATTTTGAAAGTAGAGAAACTCATTTTAAGAATGAAACACTATTAAAACCTGAAAAATTACAAAATATCGATTCAAAATTAAATGAAACTATTGAAAACATATCAGCAAACCTTGTAAGATCTAAAAATATGGAAAAAGAAATAAATCCTGAAAGTACTAAAACTCATTTTAAAAATGAACAACTATTAAAACCTGAAAAATTACAAAATATCGATTCAAAATTAAATGAAACTATTGGAAACATATCAGCAAACATTGCGACATCTTCTAAAAATATGGAAAAAGAAATAAATCCTGAAAGTACTAAAACTCATTTTAAAAATGAACAACTATTAAAACCTGAAAAATTACAAAATATCGATTCAAAATTAAATGAAACTATTGGAAACATATCTGCAAACCTTGCAACATCTAAAAATATGGAAAAAGAAATCAATTTTGAAAGTACAGAAACTCATTTTAAGAATAAACAACTATTAAAACCTGAAAAACTATCAAATATCGACTCAAAATTAAATGAAACTATTCAAAATATGTCTGCAAAACCTGGAACATCTAAAAATGTGGAATCAATAAAATATGTAATAGTAAATGATTCTAACTTTCCATCAAGTTCAAAAACATCTGACATTGTACAAATAACAAACGAAAAACCAATTTCAAATGATTTAAATCCCGATTTTTCAAAAATAAATAAATATAAAGTAATCGAAACATGTAATAAATCAAATTTAAAACCAAATTTATATGAAACAGTTCGTGATTATTGGAAGCAACGTGATGAAATAACGAAACGGCAAAATAATGAAGCATCAACTAGTAATAATAGTAATGAAATTATAATTCCACCTCCAGCATTAAAATTTAACAATGAAAATAATTCAGAAAGTAAACGTGTAACGAAAAATGAAACGATTGTTCTTGAAACTACTAACAATAATGATCAACAAATTGTTATAAATATATCTGAAAATCAAAATCAAGACAATAATTTTTATAATCATGAAATAATAACTGAAACTCGGACAGAAGTTTCAAATAATTTACCGGAAGATGAAGGGAAAATAATAATAAAAAATCGTAAAACTAATATTGTTATAAACCTTCAATCTTCAAGACGTTTTATAAATATTCCTGGTAGTAATATAAATATATTTTATTGTAGTTCAATTTTAAATAACAATTATTTTATTAATAAAAAAACAGAAAGTAGCACTAAAATCCCTAAAATATGTAAAAGATGTAAAAATATAAGATTTTTTGAAAATGATGTAAAATGGGAAAGCAGTACTCAACTTTGTTTATATAATCCAGAAAATAATTATTTTGATCAATTTGATAATAAATTCTTTTTAGACCAACTTAAAGATGAATATAAAAATATTTTAGGCAACGCAAAAATATTAATTAATTTTAATACGCATTTATATGTTAATGAAACCGATTATGAAATAATTTTAGAAATTTTAAACGAAGTTGCTAAACCAATTTATTTATTTTATAAGTTTGTTAATACAATTCGTTTTAAGAATAAATTAAGGTTTTTAAATTTTGATGTGTTTTTTAAAAGTTTGAGGTTAAAAAAATTAGATAAATATAAAAAATTATACGAAGAATTACATGGGAAATCTAATGTTGAGACTTAAATATTTATATGTAATTTTATTTAATATTTTATAACTTTTGTATTCAAATTTATGTAAAAATGTACATTTAATAAATATATATTTAATTTTTCTTTTGTTTTTCAGCTATTTTATAAATCACAGAGTGCGCTTCATCATAAAATGGATTTAATTTATTTTTAACTCTTTCCATCCATTCAGCAATTTTTGGAAATTCCTCGTTTATTTTATATCCAGTTAATCCTACAAATATTTTATTTTAAAATATTTTTTAACGATATTTAATCTAATTATTTACTTAATTGTTCAATTTCGCAAGCTCCTAAAATATCTGCAATAGAAATTTTATCTCCTGCAATAAATTGTCGATTTTCTAACCAAATTTCATCCATTTTTTCGAAACAAGTTATCATACGAAATTTAGTATCTTCAACTAATTCATCTTTAGTTGGTTTACCTGTTTGTAAAGGCAGTAAATACTAAAAACAATTGAACAATAGAAACAAAAACAAAACAATAATTACAAACAATTGAATTACTTTTCTTTGAAAATAAAAATTACATAAAAATCTTGTATTATGATGTTGCCATTCGAGATATTCATCTATTTTGGCTTGTTTTCGACTGTCTTTTGGAAACCAATTATCTGCTACTTGTTTTTCGCGAGATAAATACCGTAAAATTGCAACACTAATAAAATTAAAACAAATAAAAATTAAAAAACTGCTTAATTGATTAATTTACCTTTCCATTATTTTAAAACCATTATCGTCGATTACTGGAACTGTATGGAATCTATTAATTTGTTTAAAATCATCCGTAAGATGTGCATCTACAATATTTATATTAATAAATTGTTTTTATTATAATTTAAAAAGCTTACTTTTGCGTAATGCTACAGCAAGAGGTTCAAAATTAATATTATTAACTTTTAAAAATATGTATACAGCTCTAGATGGTTGTGAAAGTAAATCGTAATATAATTTTAACGACATTATTATTATTTATTTTAATCCCATATATTGGATCAAAGGCCACAACTGTAATTGTAAAGTGGTTTGATATGATAGTAATATCTAGTTGGCTTTGTTTACATTTAATTTTAGCATATTGGTATAACTGCCTGTCAAAATCAAAATCAAAACGCCTAACAAGAGAGGTTATATTTTTATTTTTTAAATAATTACGATTTTTATAATAATAATCAATGGCTAAGCATCATCCAGATTTGATTTTTTGTAGGAAACAACCTGGCGTAGGTAAGTAATAAATAAATAATAGTTTTACGAAACAATTTAAGTTTTAAAATTTGTATTTTTCAGCTATAGGACGTTTGTGCGAAAAATGTGATGGTAAATGTGTTATTTGCGATTCTTATGTGCGTCCATGTACTTTGGTTCGTATTTGTGATGAATGTAATTACGGTTCTTATCAAGGTAGATGTGTAATCTGTGGTGGTCCAGGCGTTTCTGATGCTTATTATTGTAAAGAATGTACAATACAAGAAAAAGATGTACGTTTTTTTTATATTT
>CM008240.1:5861431-5881868 GCA_002278615.1 Pogonus chalceus | reverse complement strand
AGAAATTATTAAAAAATTGTCATAATTATACAAGGTTATTTAAAAAAATCTATTTAATATGTGTAAAAAATATATTACAAACAAATTATCATACTAAACTATAATTATTTGTTTTTTTCATAAGTTCGGAAAGATACAAAAAATATATTTAATATTTAATAATATGATAAAACATATTTTGTTTATATAAAACAAACTACGTCGTAATATCATTGAACGTTATTCAATTATTTAAAAAAATGAGTTGATAAATTAATTAAAAACCAGTATAAACATGTTTTTTTTTTAAATATATAATTTAAGTTGCAAATTTATCGTTAATCAATCCAGGAAACCACAAAAAATTCCACTTGTTTTTATATACTTATAATTTGATATCTTTTATGACGTATAATTTACTATTAAATCTATATCAATAGTAAATATGTTTATTTTGTTTTTTCCACTGAAATTAATAATTAATTACAAATTAATTTGTAATTTCCAGGCGTATGAAAGACGTTTTCCACGTTGCCCGCAAATTCCAGTTGTCTTAGACTGTGAAATAACAGAAGATACAGAAAGTGAAGATGGTTCTTTCAGAACAACAAAACGAAAATGTAAATTAAATGTCGAAGCACCGTACATACTAAAAAAAGTAATAATTAATTTTAATTTTATAATTAAATCGATTAAATTCGTAAAATTATTTAATTTCAGTTGATTGGCGTTGATCATGTATTTTTTATTCAAACAAATGAATTGAATCGTCGCGAAAGATGCTTAAATATTGAAGCATTTAATGAAAGTTTTTCTACTAGAGTTATTGTTTTAGAAAAATGCAGATATTTTGTAAGTTTTTAATGTTTATTTCGATTTATTAGGTGATAATTTTGTTTGTTTTGAAAAAGGCTCACCCGGAAAATTCGAACTGGACTTGTTTTGAACAGTCGGCTAGTTTAGATATTAAAAATTTCTTTGGTTTTGAACATACCATGGAAAAGTTAGCCATGAAACAGTATACTCAAAATATTTCGAAAGGTAATCATTTAATTATATATAAAGTTGCTCAAACTAAAACTCGTACAGTAATAAAATTAAAAATTTACGTTATAATAATTAAAATACTCATTAAACAGTATTTTTTAAATATGTTTTGCACTGTAAATCGGCTTTTATTAATAAATTTTTGTAATTTATAAATATCATTTACGTTTTTAAATTGAAAAATTATTCAATTTTGTTCATTTATAAGTGTTTGTTTTCTCTGCCGACTCGTTTTATTACTTTGTTTACTTTGTATTTAAGTCTAATATAAAATGCAAAATACATATAATAATTTAGCTAGCTAGTATCATTATAAACTGGCTATTACTGACACTGTACGAGTTTTATTTTTTCGTCGATAATAAATAAATAGTCAGCTAATATTTAGAAAAGTGTAGAAATACGAGTATATAAGTATATTATATTAACATATGTACGAGTTTCACTTTGAGCTACAGTATATTAAAAGATCACTTTGTCTAAAATTTTTTTATTCTACATTTTCTGTTTAATACAAATAAGTATATACCGGGTGTCTATTTTTTTTGTTATATAGAAAATTTAACGCCATAAATTTTTCCATATTAGTGTTGGGACAAATATTTAAATACAAAAGTTGTTCAGAATTAAAATGAAATTAAAATGAGCCATTTTTTAATGATACATCTAAATTAAAATTTGCATCTTTAAGCAGGTTACAAAGTACCATGCAAAATAAAACAAATAATCTTAACATTTTAAGTTCTTTTAATTGTTATTTAAATGTAAGGAAGTTTAAAATAATGAAGACTTACTTCGAAATAAAATGAATTTGGTATGAAAAATTAGGCAGACCCATATAAATATTAATTGTGAAGTGTAACTTAAAAATAATAATTAATTTTTATACAAATAAAGACAACTCAAATTAATAATTTCATCGATATTTTATATAATTAATTTTTAAATATTAAGACAAGATTACAGAGAAATTCATAAATACAAGAACTGAGATAATATCATCTAAATTAAAGTTACTTGCTTTATTTTGCGTGGTACTCTGTAAACTGCTTAAATATGGAAATTTTATTTTTCCTATATCTCGTGACAGGATCGTCGTATATCACTAAAAAAAATAAACTTAAACATTTAAATATTTATTCTAACATTAATAGCGAAAATTTATGGTGTAATAAAAATTTTACGATTGAATTTCCTACATAACAAAAAAGCAAACACCCGGTATATTTTTCTAATTATAAATCAAAAACTTATCTTTAAAGTTGGCTCAGTAATCTTGTTTTAATTTATAAATGAATAATACACTAATTGCTTTTATATTTGTTTGTTTTGTAACAACAAAAAAAAATCATTAAAATATTTGTATAACAATAATAAATGCAACAATATAATGACTTTTTATTTTAAACTAACACAAATTAAATATAATTTTGATTGTAATATGAAAACTTAATTTTTGTATGTTTATAGGCAAAGAAATAATTGAATACTTTATCAAAGAGTTAGAAAAAGAAGGAATCACAGAAATGCCAGCTTGGGTTGAACCAGAAAACATTGAAAGACGCGAATCAAATATTGAGGACAGTCAAATTTCTAACGAATTAATATTAGGAGCATCTGCTAGTAATTTAACAAACGGCAAAAATATGTCACCGATCAAGAAAGGTATTAAAATCTTATTAAAAATTAAAAAAAAATATTCTAAATTTCTAAATTCAAAATTTTAATAATATTTTTAACAGGAAGTTTTTTTCGAAAATATATTTGTTGTTGTGGAAAACGATTATGGATATTTGAATTATGGTAAATTTAATTTGAAAATAAAATATATTTTGTATAAATAAATAAATAATAAAAGAAATAAATGGTCATACGGATAAGAAATTTTATTTATTTTTATATTAAATTATTATTTCAGAAAAAATTGTTCAATTCCAATTGGAAACTGATTACATCCAACGCTATTTAGGCGAATTAACAGTATTACAAGAATCTCGTTTAGTGCAACTCCGTAAATGGGTAACGGATTTGTTAAAAGGCAAAGTTCCTAGTGATGCTACTCTGTTACGTTTCTTACGTGCTAGAGATTTCAATGTAGAAAAAGCGAGAGAAATGCTTTCGGAATCTGTTTTGTGGCGTAAAAAACATCAAGTTGATAAGATTTTATTGGAATATGAGTTACCGCAAGTTGTGCAGGATTATTTTCCCGGTGGTTGGCATCATAGAGATAAAGGTATAATATTTATTTATTTTAAATATCTTAATAATTAAATTTATTAATTATTTTGTAGAAGGGCGACCGTTGTATTTATTACGATTAGGACAAATGGATGTTAAAGGATTATTAAAATCTATTGGAGAAGATGGGTTATTGAAGTTGGTAAGTTTATAATCGGAAATAAAAGTACTTATTATTTTATTTTATTAATTTCATGATATCTAGAACATAATATCTCGTAATATATAATTAATCTACATTTTAAATAGTTAAATTTTATAAAATTTATCCTGTCTTAATTTATAAGTCGGTTGCTTTGCTCATAGTTGACAAAAGCTGGGATTATGATAGAAATATTAAGAAAAATTAAAAGATAAACAATTAAATCATTACAAAAACTTGTATTCAACAAATATTAGACTCTTTTAATTAAATTTTTTATCTATTGTTGCCACATTTCCGAGAATGGTGTAAAATAAATGTGAAAATTTCATCAAAAATTGTTAATTTCTCTTTATAGAACTTGATAACTACTAAATATTATTGCATATTTCAAATCTTTATTATTTAAAGAACTTATCTGAAAAGTTTCAACCATTTTTTGCAATTTTTTACTCTTTCAAATGACATAATAACGAATCTGTGTAAATTTTATGAAAATTAAAATTCTTATAACTTTTAAACGATCCGAAATTTTTCGAGAATTTTCTATAAGGCATTATTCAATTCTGACAATTTTTAATTTGCCTTCGATACATTTTTAATATCTCATTTTCTTGTTTTTAGATTTCTTAATGTTTTGCATTGCTCGAGAATATTTCGAGTTACGGGTGAAAAATATGCAATTGTATGTGTTAGTTTCTGTCTATGTTTATTTAAAACATTTTCTTAATTTGAAAATGTCAAATGCTTTTATTTGAAATTTTTCCACGGTGTAAAATCTTAAAATAGCTACAGTATTTATCTTTATTATTAATGAGTGAATGACAGGTTTTAGCTTTTTTTTAGTTNTAAAAAAAAATTGTCGTTTAAAAGTCGATACAAACAAAGTTTTAAATTCATTTCAAGTTTAACAATTAATTTAAATAATATTTCAAGAAATAATAATAGTATACTTGCGTCATTTGCTTAAAAAATAGTTTAATTATATCATGATATAACCTGTTATCATCAATTAGTCAATTATTATAATTATCATAGATAGAAAATTATATCCCGTCTTAGTAATTACGAAGATAGTTGATCATTAAGTAACTAACCAATTATCTAATTTTCAATTATTTATTAGACTTTACATGTTTGCGAAGAAGGACTTCGTCAAATGGAAGAAGCAACTCAAACTGAAGGTCGTCCAGTATCCACCTGGACATTATTAGTCGACCTGGAAGGGTTAAATATGAGGCATTTATGGAGACCCGGAATTCGGGCGTTGTTAAGAATTATTGAAATTGTTGAAGCAAATTATCCCGAAACTATGGGCCGTGTTTTGATTATTCGAGCACCTAGAGTATTCCCGATTTTATGGACACTTGTTAGCACTTTTATACGTAAGTGTATTTTTATTAACGTATTTTGAAACATTCTATAAATTTCCATCTGTGCCACAAATCAGTGAAATTATATAATAATAAGCAGATATTTTACTTCGATATACTTTATTATCTTTTTCATCTTTTTAATGCTTAGTTGATATACTTCTCAATAATGTGAAGTACGTCGCAACTTCATTCGAAAAATTATTCATGCAGTGTACATGGTTACTTCTTTACGAAGTGTTCATATATATATAGCAACAAAGGGTTTTTCGGAACATGTAAAACGTTTCAGATCGCAAGGCGCTACCATGTAAACGTACAATAATTACATAACTACATTGTTTCTTGGCGACGACAGTACACCCCTTACATCACTTAAAAAATTAATTTGAAAAACGACCTTGAATCAATAGAGTTCAGAATTTGAAACGAGTTGTACTACCAGCTGTTTAAAGGCCATACAAAACAAAACTTTGAATAGTTTTAATGTTGTTTTAGATGAAAATACTCGCAGTAAATTCTTATTCTACGGAGGAAACGATTATATGCAATCACCTGGGGGAATCGTTGATTATATCCCAGATAATTTAGTACCAGATTTCCTAGGAGGTCCATGCAAGGTAAATATTACATTTAAAATAAAAATAAAATAACAAAAACATTAATTTAACCTGGATGAAGGAATAAAAAATATCTGATACGAATAATGGAATTATTTTTATGCAATCAGCCAAACGTGGTCTCGGTGATTGGTTTAATTCCCCATCACTATTATATGACGTGCCAAGATGGTTGCCGATGTGTAAGCTACACTAAAACGCACCCTTAAATCGTTTATAATATTTGTTAACGATAGTTAGAAATTGTAGCGTCCCCACTTGTCTTGCTGCTACTGTCTTAAATCATATTCACCTTTAATCTTTTTAATTGATGTAGCAGAGCAAATTATGTATAACTACGCTAGATTGCTCTATTTTGGGGACATACTGCTCATATTTATTTTATTTTATGTATTAACTAACTATAACAGTATGTCTCAAATTATCCATTATGTTAAATGTTTATCCAAATTTCATAATGCAATGTATTTGTTTTATTGTAAAATTGTGAATGTTACTAAAATTTTGAATTACTTATTCGTGGAATGTTTGTAAACCTGCTTGGCTTACCCTCCTTATAATTAAATGATCCAATACTAAACATTTAGAAAAAAGGTTAAAATAATAACAATTAATGCTACATCAATCTATTTTATGTTACAATAAACATTTGTAAATTTGTCCATTTGTCTTGATCACTTGTAAAACTGCTAATTGTATCCAATATTTTTGTTTACTCCACAACTGCGCATCGTTGTGTAAACAAGTCCTTTCTAAGTACTATTGAAGGACTTATCATTATTTTACGTTATTCATATTAAATAATTCAATTAATTGTTTAATTTCAAATTTAGGCTCAAATCGTTGAAGGTGGATTAGTACCAAAGTCTTTATACATGAGTGATTCGTGGTTAGAGAAAGAAGGCTGCTCTTTGGAGGAAGATTCAATTTATCAATCAGTTAGTGTTGGAAAAGGACAAATACATGAAGTTTTAGTATCAAATGAAGATCCTGGAAGTGTGTTAACATGGGATTTTGATGTTTTACGGCAGGATATTGCATTTACTGTTTACAGAACTTCTGCACCTATTCATGGAAAAGATCCACAAACAGGTATTATTAGTATTATTAGCAGGACAAGTTTTATCAAGTTGAAATGAATGTTTTTCTAGGTGCATTACATACTATACAACATATTATGGATCATGAACATAAATCAGTTATAGAAAAAACTTGGAAGGAGAGTAAAGATTATTATAAAGTTGAACCGTCGATTATTTGTCATGATGGCGAAAGTATTCAGGTATGTTTTTTGCTAGTTGTTCAATTTTTACGATATCAGTTTTAATTATTTATTAAAGCCATAAAAAACTAATTACAATTCGAATAATTAAGATATTATAAGATATATTCTAAATTTAATTACCAATTACAGTAGAAATTGTTTATAACGACGCATTGTTGTATAAAAAATTGTACTGAAGTAGTATCGGATATAACAACATTATTTAAAAGTGCCGAGAGATCCCGTTTATAGCGATAATTTTTTATTGCTGCAACTAAATTCTACTTTTTATTGCTATTTGTTAAGTACTAAGTAGGGGTTGACAACTTTTTAAGGGTCGCACAGTTATTTGGTAGCAAGACCAGGGCCGGATTTACACTTGATAAGACCCTGAGCTATTTGAGATATGGCGCCCTTTATAAGTATATATGTTAATTCCTCACTCGGACAATTTTTTTTGGGGGCCTCCAAGAAAGTGGGGACCCTAAGCTATAATTTGTGTGGCTTATACGTATCCTGCACTGAGCAAGACTCTAATAATATAATAATACAAACAAAAGTAAAAAACAAAAAATATTACAAAATAATTGATTTTTTCAAGTTTCTCAAGTTCAGAAATTTATATATGAGAAATTCTAATTAGTAATAATCTTACATTTCTTAAATAAAAAAAGTTTTACAAAATTATTGACTAATGATACTATAAATATTAGAATTAACTCTATGGAAATTTAAATAAAAATGTACCAAAGTTTAAAAAAAAAACAATTTCTTAATATTCTTAAAAGAAATACTGAAAACTAAAATAGTTCCTACATATCTAGGAAATCTTTAAGGGGGGACATACCTTAAGAACGCAATAAATACGTTTGAATTTTTAAAGATTGTTGATTTAATCTTTTAATTTTAACATAATTAAGTATTTTTTAATTTTGTTTAATTAAAGGATAAATTATAGTAGTTTTTTTAAATGTGTGCAAAATTTCAGCGGGATCGCTCACGGCAATTTGAAAAACATAGTTTTGAGAAAAACGTGTTAAGGAACGCTTAAACCCCAAGCGTAAGGGTTTCAGGTTCATAGGCTATAACATCAAAAATATTTTGAATTTTGTTTTAAAATTTTAGTAACATATTCATAACATATTAAACTAACATTTCATAAAAAAAATATTTTTTTTTTATTGTTTTAAAGGTATTTTTCCCCTTCAAAAATCGGTTATTACGACCGCTTGTACTGTTCGCGTGTGCCGTCGTTATAAGCAGTTACTACTGTATATAATAATAATGTTTATGTTTACCAATATAATCATAGAATAATTAAAAGCTGATATCAAATTATAATATATAAGTTTATTAATTTTGCTTTTAGATAAAAATATGTTTTTAATTAGATAGAATAGTTTCAAACTTATTTTTTTATCTAGCAAATCTATTAATTATGTTTTAAGCTTTATAATGCAAATAAACCTATAGCGATAAAATTTCTTTAATTTCGCATTTCTTTTTACTTTAAAAACGTAGAATAATAAACTATGATCTTTGTAAATTTTTTCCATGAATACTAGATTGTTAATCAGGATTGTCTAGCATCCAAGTAATACATTGTAAGACATTAGTTATTGAAATTGTAAATAATATATAGTTAAAGTGTATTAAGTTTAACAATTATATAATTTTCAGGGTTCTCATGTTATGGGGTACGTTGGTACATACATTTTACAATGGAAATTTTATTGTGACCACCATGTAGATCTTATTGATTCATTGACATCACATAGAGCTCAAATTATGTATTTTTATGAGATTTTATGTTCAGCTGATTACAGGTAATTATGATAAACATAATTAAATTATATTACCTTGTTTTGACATGTTTCTATCTACAGAGGCTCCATGACTAGTTTACAATCTGGTAACAGCGGCTTCTCAGCTCTTAGTACTCGTTCTTTCGCGAGCTCTTGTCCTTCTAGATGATCTCAACTATAACTAAAAAAATTTATGAAATCAATTATACCATGTTTTTAATTTATTTAAGCCAATTTTATATTATATACATGTCAGAGATACGTAGTTTGCGTAAATTAATTTTAATTTATAATTTATAAGTTTTATTTTTCTATATTTAAATAAATAAAATAAATGTTAGTTTTAAAAAAATAAATATTTGTAGTTAATTAGCGATGAAAAGTTGTATATATTACAACTTAAAAACATATTATAATGTTAATAATCAAATTGTTTATAAATTAATTATATTTAAAAAAAGTTTATTATAATGTACTGAAAAAAGGAAATATTTTAAAGATATTTATGTAAGTGTATTTAGAAAATGATTGTATAAATTAAATATATGTATTTTTGCAGTTTATTAACAGCAAAAATAAATTAATGTTATTTTCTCAGAGGTGTTGTGAAAGAAAATGTGAATGCAATAAATAAATAACAGTTTTGTGATTATAAAAATATTTTTGTGCGTAATAAAAATATAAATTATTCATATTTTGATGTATTTTTTGATCCTTAGATAAAATTGATTACAAGAAAACAAACGTTTATTTATTTAATGTAAATATTACTTTAATTATTTAGTTTAAGAAGCATATATCCTGTTATTGTATGAATAGTAAAATATATACATATTAAAAAAAAAAAATTATTTACGTTTTTATATTTTCAAAAACAGCTGATATAATTTCAGATGTCATTTATAAATGCGTTTTATATAATTTTTATCGAATAAATTAATTTCAGAATATATTTATTATAAATAAAAATAATGTACAAAAGAAATGGAATATATTAAATAAATGTTTATCTTATGAATAAATTGAACTTTTACCTTTTAAATAGATAAAAAATAATATATTAGAGAACGCAAAAATAGTTCTGAGTGTTTTATCCCGCTTATGAATCTAAATTCAAACGTACTTAAATTCGAATGCGCAATACGGCGAATGAATACTACTTTTTTCAGAAGAAAACATCGGTAATTTTTCTGAATTTTTAAAGAATTTTTGAATGAGACTGTGTTATTTATTAACATAAAGGTGTTTTAAAAATTTTTGTTGTTTAATTTTAAGTAATTACATTGTGAAATGATTGTATTATTGTGAAATAGAAAATTGCAAATAAACTGCTTTGTTGTGCGGAAGCGTCGATTGCTCGCGCAGCGGTTGATGTTCAGTGGCAGCCATCTTGCGAAAGACAAAGCTTCAGCTGTAAAGCAATTTATGAAAATAAAGTTGTTGAATTTCGGATTGTGTTTATAATTTGTATGTTTAGACTATGCACGAATTATTAATACACATGTTTACATAGCCATGGCTGCGACGAGAAAGTTGCAAGGTGAGGAAACATGTATTTTTCCAACTACCATGAAGTTTTGACCTCAGTCGACCTGTTTACAGTTATTTAGGGTTCTAAATTTTAATTTCAATCATACGCTATCATTAGATTATATTTTGTTGTATTTTAATTGTATAAAACCCATATATCATGCTTAGTTTCATAAAAATGACTGTAACAATTTGCAATAAACATTAAGGTTGTTGACATGATGAAATTTCAAAATCACTCCAGTAAATCAAATACTTTAGAAATATTTGTTACGTTTTATAAATCAAATTGTTACATTTCATTTGAAAGTTTAATATATTTTATTATTTCTGAAATATATATCCCCGATAGTTTATTTCAAAAATTCAGGTTGTTGACATGTTCAATAGATACTGCAAAATACTTTTCAATCAAAAAGGTATTATTATAAAATATATTTGTGAACTATTTTAGCAATGCAAATCAATATTGTTTATGTTGTAGTATTGTTTCCACGGTAATATTAACATTGATATTGTTGATAAGATATCAATAATCGCAATTTTTCCATTACCTATTGTACTGCATTGTTAACTTTGTGTTTAGATTCATTACATGTTTTAATATTTTCTTTACAGTTAAAATTATGTTATCTAATGATACATATGAAGATGAACAAAAATTTATTTTTCATTTTTAGGTGAAATTGATCGATGTTTAAAAAAAGTGAGTGAAGGTGTGGAAACGTTTGAAGATATTTGGCAAAAAGTGCATAATGCAACCAATAGCAATCAAAAGGAGAAGTACGAAGCGGACCTCAAAAAGGAGATTAAAAAGCTCCAGAGGTTACGTGACCAGATTAAAAGCTGGATCGCATCCGGAGAGATCAAAGATAAAAGTACACTTTTGGATTATCGAAAACTCATAGAAACGCAAATGGAAAGGTTTAAAGTTGTTGAGAGGGAGACTAAAACGAAAGCATACTCAAAAGAGGGTCTTGGTGCAGCACAAAAACTAGACCCAGCGCAAAAGGAACGGGAGGAAATTGCTAGCTGGCTAGTCATGTCAATAGATGCATTAAAATTGCAGGTAATGCATTTTATAAAAAATCTCTAATAACATCTAGTTCATAAGATAATAGTATATTTTATTTAACTTTCATAGTCAATAAGTATTTTTTATTCGTATTTTATACGGACACTGGCTCACACTGAAGTCAGTCATGTCTATTTTAGTTACTTAAATTGTTATTTGAAATAATATATCAGCTTCTGGGGTAGACAATTGGTATTTTATTCAACACATAGTAGTTAAATCGAGTATTTATAAATTTAAAAACAATTAGACTTGTTGGACCGTTTTTTATTTTACTAATTTAACGATTCAAAATACATATTTATGATTGTAAAAGAATAAAAAACCTGGACAGTCCCTAATTTGTGGATTGTATTGGGTAAAAATGACAATTAGATAAAGTTCTAATAAAGAAATCCTGAAAAAATGGCTTACAGGAAGAATAAGGGAAAAATAATTATCAATTTGACCTATTTCAAGTGTGAGATCGAAATTTAAGCCGTTAAAATAATTAAAAAAATAAAAATAATTCACTATTTCAACTTTTGAGAAAGGCATTCCCTACTTTCAGTGCAAACCAGTGTAGAAAAAAGCGCATTTTTCAAATTTACAAATGACAAGAAAGGCCAAAGCTATTATTTCTGATATTAAGACAGCAGATATTGCAACTACGGTTGTTTTTATCACTTGAAAATTTGAAAAATGCAGTTTTTTCTTATTATATTTGAAAAGATTGTTGCATAGATACATATTCACTTCTTAAACTAGTAATTTTATGTAATACTTAATTTGATAAATTACAATTTTCGGTTCTTTAATATTTTTCATCTATATCACAATTTGATATGTTCCAAAATTTACCAAAATTCGGGTTTAAAGTCAACAATTCAACGAATTTGATATAGGAATAAATTTGAATATTAAATTTGATACAGGTTCAAAACCTATTTGAGTAATTTTATATTTAAATAATTCATTAAATTAACAAAAATGAAACTACAAAAGAATATATTAACTGTAAAATATTAATTTTAAAAATAATTTATACAATAAATATATTTCAAATAAAAAAAAAATTATACTTGTAATTATATTCATTTATTTAAAATTTAAATGAATTTCCTATTATCTGCTTTTTAACATATAGTTTAATTTGTTATTGTTAACAAAATCATTTATTTTTTTGTTTTGTATTATAATTTTAACATTATATTTAATTAATTCGTGTTAAAATAGTTTTATCTTATTTTTAATGCTATTTTAATTTATTTAGAAATATGAATTTTATTTCCAGATTGATTTATTTGAATCTGAAATCGAATCATTATTAGCGGGAAAAAAGAAACGATTGGATAAAGATAAACAAGATAGAATGGAAGAATTAAAAACAAAATTGGAGAAACATAGATTTCATATTCGAAAATTAGAAACTCTATTACGAATGCTTGACAATATGTCAGTTGAAGTAAACCAGGTATATTTATGAAAAACCTTCAAGTTAAATTAAATTTAATTACGCGGGAATAATTATTTATAGATAAGACGAATAAAAGACGACGTAGAATATTACATCGAATCATCTCAAGAACCTGATTTTGAAGAGAACGAATATATCTATGACGACATCATCGGTTTAGATGACGTTGTGGATTTATCTGGAGTTGGATTACCATCTTCAGCGACAACGGATAGTAATGATACGGGCGGTACGCCTACATCAACAACTTCGGGGACTTCACCTTTACCGGCATCTTCACCAGCACATTCGGCTCCGCTGCACAACCATTCCAGTGATAGCAGCAACGAATGTAGTGGGGGAATTGGTGATAAGAAGAAGAAGGATGATGCTCCTAAAGTAAGATTTCCTCTATTTTTATTTATTACTTCGAAAATACCTTGAAAATTGAAACAGATACATTCAAAATCGTTTAATTGTCCTTATAAAGCCAGTACATAGCTCTCAAAACATAATTTTTATATAAAATATAATTATTTTTGTCGTTTCTTTAGAGTCAGGGATCAAATAGAATATTATTTGTACTTAAAACTTGGAATTTCAGTTAATTGTTACTGTTAAAGTACAAATTTTTTATTTAAAGATATATTTTTGGGGTTGTATTATGTACTAAGGGTTTTTATGTCCAAATTTTATATATATTAAAATTATTCACATCACAGCTTCGTTATTTTACTGTTTGAAGACACGTTTTGGTTTTTAAAATTGTTCAAACTTAGTCCTTTTGTGTTGTAAGTTTGATATCTCTTAAAAAAAAAATACCTTTTTCATATAATTAATTCAAAGAAATTGTTGAAAAACTGAAATATATAGCCAATACGACAAATAACGAAACTGAAAATATAATTGATTGTAATAAGTTAAAAGCAATTCAGTATTTTTAATTTTTTAAAATTATAATTGTGTCTTAATTCGAAATATTAATGTTGTAGTCATTTAAATATCTGAATATATATCGTAAGATTTGTTTTAGTATATTTTAAATGATTTGAATTGAAATATAAGTAAATATTTTTGTGTATTTTTTGTTTTAATTTGTGTATTAAATGTAATTTCAGCCGGTGAAACCAACGGCAGTTCGAGCGACAACAAACAACCTCAACAATAGTACCAACTCAATATTAAATACTAGCGCAACACAAGTATCTCTAAATTCCAGTACAGGTTCAACTCCTGGTAGTAAAGTCCCAATTTTAGTATCAAGCACACCGAGCAAACCAATTGCTCAACAACAACAACCTGTACAGAATCCAATGCAAATACAACAGCCTGTAACAGTGCAACAAAATCAACAATCAATTGTTCAGAATGCCCAAAGTGTGCAGAATGAACGACAAAATAGTACAAGTGCGTCACCGGCATCAGCGATGGTTAATCATACGGGGGGTACAGGGAATTTCGCGGCTGTTGCAGCGGCAAATGCGCACAATAATACGCAGAACTCGAAACATAATACATGTAAGCCGCTAATTTTTTAAATTTTGCGGTTATTTATAATAAATATTTATATTTTAGCACATAGTGAAAATGGTCCTGTATCAGCGTCGCATAATCCAGGATCAGTTGTTTCAGCTCAGCAACAAAATAGTGTGAATAGTGTGCATAATAATAGTTTAAGTGGGCAGGGAACACAACAACAACCTTCCGCAACGCATCACCACCCCACGCAGCATCATGGAACTACGGGTGGTGTACCTCAAAATTCACAAGTAAGTACATTAGCTTTTATTCCAAATTCACTTTAAAATATCGTAATTATCAAATTAATTTCGTTTTGATTTACTAAAACATATATTTGTTGTTTAATATATTGGATCTCATTGTAAAATAGAAGCTTTCTTAATGTTTTAATGTTAAATTAGGCAGCAGTATCTCGGATTGTCTTGAGTTAACCTTTTAGTTTTCACTTTAAATAGATTTTTTTTTTGTTTTGAATTTTTGGGTATAATATTCCGATAAAACCGCATTTATTCTCTATTTTTTTCGTATCTGATTCTAAACTAGAAGATTTCTTAATGTTTTAATGTTAAATTAGTGAAAAGTATCTCGTGTTTTCTTGAGTTAATCCTTTAGTTTCCACTTAAATAGATTTTTTTTTAAATTTTGGGTATAATATTCCGATAAAACCACATTTATTGTTTTTTTTTTTTTGTATCTGGTTTGAAAAGAGAAGATTTCTTAATGTTTAAATGTAAAATTTGTTAAAAGTATTCGGTGTTATAATGAGTTAATTCTTTAGTTGCCACTAAAATAGATTTTTTTTTCGAACTTGGAATGTAATGTTCCGAAAAAAAGCCTATTTATTGTTTAATATTTCGTATCTGCTTGTAAAATACAAGATTTCTTAATGTTTCAATCTTAAATTTGAAAAGTATGTCATATTGTAATGAGTTAGCATTTTAGTTTCATGAAAATAATTTTGTTTTTCGAATTTGGAAAATAATTATTGTGCATTTATTGTTTAATTATTTGTATCTGATTGAAAAATAGAAGATTTCTTAATGCTTAAATTTTAAATTTGTTAAAAGTATGCCATGTTGTAATGAGTTATCCTTTAAGTTTCGACTAAAACAGATTTTTTTCGAATTTGAAATATAATATGAAATAGGTTTTTTTTTATTTTTTTTTTTTGGAAAAATGCTTTAATTATATTATGCTCTAGATTAAAAACGGTCGTATTAAAGAAAACTTGTAATAAAATTATTCAAAAAGCAAAATTAGCTAGTCTTAATGTTCTAATTTTGTATTAAATAATTCTTTAATCTTTATATATAATTAGTTAATAATTACTGTAAGTATAAGAATAAAGACAGAACGTGTTTTTATGTAAATTTGATCAAAATCAAGCGATATTTACAGCTCTAAAGCAATTAGGGTATATTTTACTTTTACTCATATAATAATTTTTTTTTTTTTTTTTCATTTTTATTTTTAACATAAAAAACAGTTAACGATCAAGATTAAACAGTTTCTATACATGAAAAATGTACTGTTACATTTTTTAAAATAATTATTAAACCTGATAAATTGAAATATATAACGGAACAAATGAAATTTCAATTGTTTTTTACTAACTTGTTTTTTCATGTTAAAACAATTGAAATTTTTGTACAGTATATTGCTTTTATAACTGTTTATTTAAATTTTTAGCAACAAAATGCAACTAGTAACAACACCTCGCAATTAACCTCAAAATCAGCTGTTAATTCAATTGACCATATGACACACAACAATTGTGCAAGTCCACCTTCAAGTGTGTCAAGTAGAGCTTCACCGCCGCCATCAGTGGGGAACACAACTCCGTCACCAGCCCAACAAACTCTCATGAATGGACCCATACAAAACAAAGTAATAATTTTATTTTTTCCCTTAATTATTATCGGAATAAATATATTTATTTGATTATAGGTTCCCGAAGGTATGTCTTCACTGAAAACAATCGCGCAGCAAGTTATAGACCGCGCGGGACTCGAATTACCAACATCTGATACATCGAGTCGTTCGTTATTTGAAACGGCGAGTATGAATAAACCAACGTCGGGGGCAACTTCTGAGGCACTTATACCTCCGTTATTAGGGGTAGCGCCTTTAGGAGCTGTACCTTTACAAAAAGAACATCAATGTCAGTTCCAGATGATGGAAGCAGCCTTTTATCATATGCCTCAGCCATCTGATTCCGAGAAATTAAGAACTTATCTGCCGAGAAATCAGATGCACACGCCTCCCTATTATTCACAGGTATGTTACTATTTCATATAACCATTTACAGGTTGTAACAAGTAATTTGCGAACCACGAAACACGAATAATATCGGTAAAATACTTTTTGCGTACAATTATAACTGAAAGCTAATTTAGAAACAACAGAATTTCGGGAAATATATAAATATTTGGAATAACCATTTTTTATCGGTTTTTATTTTTTAAGTATGTTTTTAATAAGTAATAATGATTATTTTGGAAAAAAAAAAAAATTGTTAAAAAGTTAGGTTAGAAGTAGGTTTTTCAGAAGGTTAAACATTCTATTAGCTATAATTTTGGAAAAATGATACAACTGTCGGGAAATAACTGTAATATTTTAGTTTCGATACAATTCAGTGAATAGAACCCAAAGTTAATTATCCTAACGTATTTGTTCATTTGTTTTAGTTTGTTTTTGTTTTAATTCCATGGCTAATATTATAATTAATTTTAACTCATTTATTTTTTAAGAAATAACGATAGAAAGGAGAAATAAATCTTCGTTTAATTATAATTAAATTTGAATTTTGGTTCGTGTTGACTTACGAGGGTATTTACTTATTTTAAGCCTAAAAGCACGTGTTTTTTGGGAATTTTTTTCTGGAATATGTATGAAGGTATAAAGTTCGGATTTCCAGCATCTTATTTAATGACGTTTTGAGTATCTTTTGGAATTTTTTTTAAGTCCCTGTCTAATCTGTAAAGCTCCCTAGATGAGTGGATGTCCGAGCGTTGCAGGCCGGACATTTGTACACGGGCGGCAGAAAACTAAAATTTAAATAAAATTCTCTGGAGCTCGTGCTACTTTCAGCTCAAATTGCTGAAAATTCACCTGAAAAAGTGTTCGATTTTTTACCTCTTTTTTTAGACTTTCAAGTACCCGATTTTTCTTAAATGATCATAGAAATGGTTGATTCTAGAAACAGATTCTAACAAGTTTTGTTTTCTATAAAATAAAACAACTCAGATCAAAATCGGTTCGGTAGTTTTTGAGTTCTGCTCCCGCCCAGTTTGAAAAATGTCATTTTGAGAAAAGCTCGTTTAAAGTTTGACGAAAGTTTAACATCAGACGCGAGATCGTGACGCTTAAACACGAAATAAGCCGTTCTGCACGAACGGCTTCGGTTTCAAGCAAACCGTTTTGCAGGGATAATTCAGAAAATATAGGGAATAGAAAAATAAGTAAATGCTCCCTTAACATGATTTACATTCTACTATGATATACATATTTTTATTCCTTTAATTTATGTAATTATTGATTGATAAAAAAAATTGAGTTTTAAAATAAATAAATGTATTTCAGACGCAGCTGCCACACTCAGATACCGTCGAGTTTTATCAACGGTTATCAACAGAAACATTGTTCTTTGTGTTCTACTATATGGAGGGCACAAAAGCACAGTACCTAGCCGCCAAAGCGCTGAAAAAACAGAGTTGGCGGTTCCATACCAAGTATATGATGTGGTTCCAACGGCATGAGGAGCCTAAAGTTATCAATGAAGAGTACGAGCAGGTATGACTCAATTATGTTCAATTGTTTCGAAAAAACAAAAAATAAACACGCTTTCTATTTTTGTTAGTATAATTATTTTGTGTAATATTTCATTACCATGTTGAAACATATTTATTGTGTACTTAGTAAAGTCTGGAATTTGTTGTATTTTATTTTTTAGTATTTTTTAGATGTTTTTAAACGAATTTTTGATGCTATTTAAGTTAATTTAATATTAATTTCAATTATTTATGAATAGACATTTGCTTATATTAAAAATAAAAATATATACATACATATATGGCTGTTTGTTACATTTATAACAATAAGAATTTAAAAAATATATATAATGTTGTTAATCGTGGAAAAATATGTTTACCGCGTTGCCGCGTTATAGGGGGAAATTTTTGTTATACGCGATTCATAGTTTATTGAAATTAAAGAAAATTTAATTATTTATTAGGAATTAATTATAAAATAATATAAATAAATCACTCGTTTTAAGTGTATTTTAAATTATTTCAATCGATTTTTCATTGTTTTCAAAGTATAAATAGTGTTAAAGCCGAAATACAAATAAAATAATTTTAACGAACCGAATTTTTTTTATTTATATATGAAAAATATCATTTTTGCACAACTTTAACAGGTTTTTTCTTATATTTTTGAGTTAAGCTTAGATTATAAAAAGAATAATTAAAATTTGAACGAAAAACAAGTAATATTATTTTGAAATTTAGTCAAATTGTTATATTTATAATAAAAATATGAAGATTTATTGATTTTAATTTCTAAATTACAGTTACAAGTTTAAAAATGTTATTCTATAGTTTTTAATAATTAATATTTCAAAAAAAGAAGATAAGTATCGAAATAACTTTGAATATTTATTGATATTCGTTTTCCCATTAAAACCGGACCTACAAATTAAATTTTTTTAATAATTTTTATTTTATTTCAAAGATAAATATTTCATTTACTTGTTTCTTCTGTTAAGATTTGTTATATATTTTTATATTCTGGAATTATTTATTAATACAAATTTCAACACTAGAGACCAATAAATTAAATATTTAACTTTAAAATAACATAAAATGTATGAAAAAAATTTAATATTCAAGTCCGATTTTCATGGGAAAATTGTAATTTCTTTAATAATAGGATATATGTGAATATTAAGAAAAGTTTAAATGAATTTTTGCAGGGAACGTACATCTATTTCGACTATGAAAAGTGGGGCCAACGAAAAAAAGAAGGCTTCACATTTGAATACAAGTACTTAGAAGATCGAGACCTGAACTGATTTGCTATGTTAGTAGCATTGCTTATGGCGATATCAGTGACAAGTGTTTTAAACCATTCAAAAAATATGAAGAGAAGTAGTTATTAAGATTACAATCTCTTTTTTATTATAAAGTGATTGTAAAATGCAAAAATAATAGTGAACGGTTTCGTCCACAAGTGATATTGAATATAATAGAACATAATATTTTGTTTATGTGGAACAATGATTGATAATAAATTATTGAACCACATTGGACGTTATTTTGGACACAGGTTACTAAGCGTTCATCGGACAAAAAACCGGGCTGTGTTCAAATCTATACAGTGCGTTGTTTTTTTTTTTCTAATTAAATCATTGTACAGTGTTTAGTGCGCAAAAAATGTACAGAAGAGCATTTAAGTGCAAGAAACAAGGATGATAGAAGGTCACAATATCTATATTTCTCTCTATCTTTATCTCTCCAATAATGGCGACATTTTGAAGCGGTGATTTGAAGTATAAATAATTATTGATCGTCTATCTCTGATTGTTGTTGTTATTTCATTTTCACTTTTGTAAAAAGAACATTGAAAAAATCATTATATTTGAAGATTCTGTACAGCTACTATGTAGAATAATGAATAATAATTATTATTATAAGATTGAATACTGATTAGTAGTTCTATTTACTGCAATACTACAAATTCAAAATATAAAATACCAAATATTTTTTTCTGAGCAGGTTTAATTACTTAAATTTGGCTAAAAATTTTATTTTTAACTTAATTAAATCTTAACAACTACAAATACAAAGTATGTATTAATAAATTTATAAATTAAGCAGGTCTGGAACACTTACAGGTTTAAAAAAATATTTTTTTTAAAAGATATTTTGCATGAAATCAGTTAATTTCACCAATTTTTTGTGCAATTATTTACTTTTAACATTTTCAATCGTAATAGTTTGAATTTAATAACAAAATAAACAAAATAATTTCCTATAAACATATATTTTTTTTTGTTTTATTAATTTGCTATTTAAAATATGTAAAAATCGTTATATATTCTGTATATTTTGCATAAAATTTATTAATTTTATTGAAATTATTTTTTAAATCACATTTTAATGTCTTTTTTTATTCTAAATAATTTTTGGGCCTAATTTTTACACCGGAATAGTTTTAACTTAATAAAAATAAATAAAAGAAATTTATTTAATAGTTTTTCAGTTAAAATATATAAAAATAATGAACTTAAAACAAAAATCTGAAAGTGAAAAACTCTAAACTTCTGAAAATAAAAATTTTTCTTTATTCCTTTTTTGTTTTTTAAAAGAATTTTTTTGCTTAGAATGATTTCTGGGCTTTATTTTT
>CM008240.1:5828984-5842345 GCA_002278615.1 Pogonus chalceus | reverse complement strand
TATTTCTCAATATTTCTATCTTAATCCCGCCAATAAAAATAACCTAGCTTTTTTCAACTATAAGCAAGGTAGCCAACTTATAAATTAGAATAATGTTGCCACAATTTACTCTTTATAAGACAGTGTTAATTATTTAAATGTAAATTAATAATATATTACGCTTTTTAAATATTATTGAATACATTTGAATATACTTTTTTATTGTATTTTATTTAGAATAGAAATAAAAATTTCATTTTATAAGTTAAATTCAGAAGATATTTTACAGCTAAAAGTTTTTAATTAATAAATGTAAAAGGTAAAAACCATCATTTTACTATTTAAAACTATATTTATTAGTAAAACTGCCCTAGATTTCAAGATATTTAAGAAATTAAAACTATGAATACTTCTGTCTCTGATTGTACCTATATCCCATAGTGGCTTTTCGTTACATTAGGTTAGCTACACTGACTGTTTTCAAAGCGTTAGTTTGAACTTGGTTTGAACGTTATAAATACAAATGTCAACTACGTAAATACAATTTCGTTTTGATATTAAAATCTGTGTTAATATATTATTTATTGTGTAATTAAAATGCCAAGACGTTCACAACGTAGTTTCAATCGTGAATCAAGAGGATCACAAGGTAGAAAATCCATACCAAGAAATGTTTTAACTAGAATTTCAGATCCAGATTTTGATTCATCCTCCTCACAAGGTAAAATATTTCAATTTTTATTACAAATTTATGTTTATCTATAATTTCATTAAACTTAGGAAATTCAGAATGGTGGAAATATCTATCATCATATGTAAAACAGCGTAAAAGTATTTTAGGAAAAAATACAGAAGTTTTATTAAACCAAGATAGTTTTGATAATGTAACAGGTTTAAGTCAGGATTGGTGGAAAAATCTATCCCATAATGAGTCCATACAATTCCCCAAACGAAACGTTAATGTTAATATCGAAGTATCTGATAATTTGTCAGATTCTGCTGAAAATACTGATATACTGATTAACACGTCAGAAGAACCAAAAAAATTATTCGGTTCACAAGAAGAACGATCACAAAAAAGTAGATTTTCTAACGCTTTTCAAGTTAATAACACAGTTAAAGCGTCTGATGAATCAGAAAATCTTCAAGAAGTATCAAAATCTCATAATTACAGTGACGATACTTCTTTAAATAATTCAAAAGAACCAGCACAAACAAGAAATAAAAAATTATTTTCAAAAAAACTAAGTAAACGTAAATTTTCTGAGGCTTTTAATTTTAATGATGATACTAATGAAACTTTAAATTCTTCTAAAAAGTCTTTATCACCTGAAGAAGAAAAAATTGTTAAGATAAATCATAATAAACATGAACAAAAAGAAAATTTAACTTCTGTGAAAGAACAAAAAAGAACGTCTATAAAAATACTTGATTCTGACACTGAAAATTCTGTTAATTTTTCAAGAGATAATTCTAAAAAAACAGAATTAGAAAGTTCAAAGGATAATTCTAATATTTCTTCAAAACAACGTCGTTCAAAAGATAAAAAACAGAATTCGTTTGAAAATAGTTTTGAAATAGATGAAACTATAAATATATCAAATACTAAAGTTACAAAAAATAAGTTATTTGGTAAAAAATCTAAGAAAGCACAAAATTATTCTAAAATAAACTCACCTGATGTTAAAACGAACGAATCCTTAAATAAATCCAAATCACCTGAAACAAATAAAAAAATATTTAATAAAAAATTACGAAAATATTCTGAAGCATTTTCCGATTCTAAATTAATAACATCACAAAATTTAAATAATTCAACGCAATCAATAAACGAAAAATCAAATATTTCAAAAAGATCATTTTTAAATTCAAAATTATCAAATTTATCTCAAAAAACAATATCAGATTCATATATAGATAATGATGTTTCACCATCTGTAGTAAGAAAATCAAAAAAATTATTTGGAAGAAAATCGGAGAAATTACGTAATTATTCGGACGCATTTTTAAATTTAACTCAGAAAACATTTTCAGAATCATACGAAGCTACTGATATTTCTCCACCAGTTGTACGAAAATCTAGACGATTTACAATTTTAGCAGATATCGACGAAGATGGAAATGAAACTATTAATAAATCAAAAGGTTCTCCAGCAGTTAAAAATAAGTTATTTGATAAAAGAACATATAAATTACGCAATTATTCACAAGCATTTTCAAATTTATCTCAAAAATCACAATATGATTCATCTTCGGAAAGTGATGCAGTATCAAGAAAAAAATCACAAAATATTACAATTACGGCTGATATTCACCAAGATTTAATAGAAAAAAATAATAAATCAGTTGCAACACCAACACCTAAAAAAATATTTGAAAAAACTACAGATTCAGTTTCAAATTCAAAATTATCAAATGTAGATTATAATGATATCACACCAGTTTTTGATGATATTTTATCACCAAAAACTCGAAAATCAAGACGATTAACAATTACGCAAGATAAAATAAATACACCATCAAAACACCAAGATTTAAATATAGAAACCGTTGATATGTTATCACCTGTAACTAAAAAATTAAAAACAGGAAATAATAATTCACCTAAAACTATTAAATCAAATCGACTTACTCTTACGAAGGAAAATGATACTTTTAATAAATCTAAGTCTGAAACACCGAAAAAACAATTATTTGATAGAAAATCGAAGAAATTAATTAATTATTCCGATGCATTTACTGATTCTAAATTAAGTTCAAATGATAAAACAGAAATAATAGATACAGATAATGATTTATCACTTAAATCTAAAAAATCTAACCGTGAAACAATAACAAATGATACTAAAGATGTATTGGAAGCTAATTCAGAATTAAATATGTCGCAAAAGATTAAAAAATCAAAACAAGTAATCATGACACCTTCAAAATTAAATTTATCTAAGGAAACAAATACGGAAATAAATACAGATAATGATAATTTATCACCTAATGAAACTGAAACAGATATAATAGAATCTTATTCAAAATTAGTTCCAATTGTTCAATTAAAACGTTTAACATCAATAAACGAACCACAAACCGATAAAAATGAAACAATGAACAAATCTACATCTGAAACAACTACTACTAAACAAAAAATATTTAAAAATAAATCTGAAAAATTACGTAATTATTCAGAAGCATTTACAAATTCGAAATTAAGTTTAACCAACAAAACAATTACTGAAGAATTAAATACAGAATTAACAAATGAAGATATATTACAATTTAAATCAGATAAAGGTTTAACACCGGATAAAAATGAAACTATTAACAAGTCTAAATCTTTAACACCTAAAGAAAAGATATTTAAAAAGAAATCTGAAAAATTACGTAATTTTTCAGAAGCATTTACAAATTCAAAATTAAATTTATCTAATAAAACAACTACCGAATTAAATGTAGATACTGATAATGTATCATCTATAATGGAACAAGCGAAAAGTGATCCAACTGATTCGAAATTAAAAACAGATCATATTGTATCGCCTTCACTAATTAATGAAGTTCAAACAGAAAAAAATGGGAATTTAAATAAATCAAAGTCTATAACACCTTCAAAACAAACGAATTCCAAAAAAATAAATTTATCTAACAAAACAACTACAGAAGAAGATATATCAACTGTAACAACAGAATCAAATGAAACAACTGGAAATGAAATTGAAAAAGATGTATTAGAAACTTATTTAGAAGAAAAAACTATTTCTGTGCAATCAAAGCGTTTAACGCAAATAAATAATAAACTGACAGATAAAATAGATAATACTTTAGAATTAGAAAAAAATGAAACTATAAATGAGTCTAAATCTTTGACACCTAAAGAAAAAATGTTTAAAAAGAAATCAGGGAAATTACGTAACTATTCCGAAGCATTTTCAAATTCAAAATTAAATTTATCAAATAAAACTGAAAAATCAAATATAAATAATGAATCAAATGTTATTGAACAATCGAAAAATGGATCAATTTCAGAAGAAAATGAAGAAAATAAAACAGAAACTGATCTTAGTTTATCACCTGTTGTACAATTAAAACGCGTAACATTAACAAATGAAGTTCAAAATGATAAAAATGAGACTATAAATAAATCTGCATCAGAAATGACTTCAAAACAAAAAATGTTTAAAAAGAAATCTGAAAAATTACGTAATTATTCAGAAGCATTTTCAACTTCGAAATTAAATTTATCTAACAAAACAACTGAAGAAATAAATATAAATAATGATAACGAATCAAATGTTACAGAACAAGCGAAAAATGGATCAATTTCAGATGAAAATCTACAAGACAAAGTAAAAACTGATCATACTTTATCACCTGTTGTGCAATTAAAACGCGTAACATTCACAAATGAAGTTCAAACTGATGAAAATGAGACTATAAATAAATCTGCATCAGAAATGACTTCAAAACAAAAAATGTTTAAAAAGAAATCTGAAAAATTACGTAATTATTCAGAAGCATTTTCTAATTCGAAATTAAATTTATCTAATAAAACAACTGAAGAAATAAATATAAATAATGATAACGAATCAACTGTTACAGAACAAGCGAAAAATGGATCAATTTCAGATGAAAATCAAGAAGACAAAGTAAAAACTGATCATAGTTTATCACCTGTTGTACAATTAAAACGCATAACATTAACAAATGAAATTCAAACTGATAAAAATGAAATTTTAAATAAGTCTAAATCGGTAACACATTCTAAAGAAAAAAGGAACTCTGAAAGATTACGTAATTCAGAAGCATTTTCAAATTCGAAATTAAATTCATCTAATAAAACAATTGAAGAATTAAATAAAAATAATGATAAAGTATCACCTATAAAAGAACAGTCACAAGTTGAAGCAAGTACAAATTATATTCAAAAAGATATNAAAAAATTGAAGAATTAAATAAAAATAATGATAAAGTATCACCTATAAAAGAACAATCACAAGTTGAAGCAAGTACAAATAATACTCAAGAAGATAAAAAAGAAAATGATTTAAACGAAAAAGCAGATCATATTTTATCACCTACTGTACAATCAAAGCGTTTACCATTAATAAATGATATAAAAACGGATAAAAATGAAACTTTAAATAAGTCTAAATCGGTAACACCTTCTAAAGAAAAAAGAAAATCTGATAGATTACGTAATTCAGAAGCATTTTCAGATTCGAAATTAGATTTATCTTCCAAAACAATTGAAGAATCAAATATAAATAATGATAATGTATCACCTATAAAAGAACAATCACAAGTTGAAACAAGTACAAATGATATTCAAGAAGATAAATTAGAAAATGATTCAACCGAAAAAACAGATCATGCTTTATCACCTACTGTACAATTAAAGCGTAATGAAATTTTAAATAAGTCTAAATCGGTAACACCATCTAAAGAAAAAATAATTACAAGGAAATCTGATAGATTACGTAATTCAGAGACATTTTTAGATTCGAAATTAAATTTATCTTCCAAAACAATTGAAGAATCAAATATAAATAATGATAAAGTATCACATTCAAAAGAACAATCACAAGACAAAACAAGTACAAATGATATTCAAGAACATAAAATAGAAAATCATTCAAAAGAAAAAACAGATCCTATTTTATCACCTACTGTACAATTAAAGCGTAATGAAATTTTAAATAAATCTGAATCGATAACACCTTCTAAAGACAAAATATTTAACAGGAAATCTGAAAGATTACGTAATTCAGAAGCATTTTCAAATTCGAAATTAAATTTATCTAACAAAACAACCGCGGAATCAAACACAAATAACGATAATATATCAGCTATAACTACGAAGTCAAAAATAGAAACAACTGCAAATAAAATACAACAAGATATATTAGAAATTGATTCAGACGGAAACGTAGATAAAAATCAAACTACAGATAAACCGGAATCTTTAACACCTAAACAAAAGATATTTAAAAAGAAATCTGAAAAATTACGCAACTATTCAGAAGCATTTACAAATTCTAAATTAAGTTTAACTAACAAAACAATTACTGAAGAATTAAATACAGAATTAACAAATAAATCCAATAAAGTTCAAAAAGATATTTTAGAATTTGAACCAGTTTTATCACCGGGTAAAAATGAAACTATTAATAAGTCTAAATCTTCAACACCTAAAGAAAAGATATTTAAAAAGAAATCTGAGAAATTACGTAATTTTTCAGAAGCATTTTCAAATTCAAAATTAAATTCATCTAATAAAACAACTACCGAATTAAATGCAGATAATGATAATGTATCACCTACAATAGAACATGCGAAAAGTGATCCAACTACAGAAGATAATAATAAAACTGATCATATATTATCCCCTACTGTAAATTTAACACGTGGAACACTAATCAATGAAGTTGAAACAGATAAAAATGAAACTTTAAACAAACCTAAAACACCTTCTAAACAAAAAATGTTTAAAAATAAATCTGAGAAATTGCGTAATTTTTCAGAAGCATTTACAAATTCAAAATTAAATTTATCTAATAAAACAACTGAAGAATTAAACACAGATAATGGTAACGTTTCACCTATAACAGAAAAAAAAACTGATCCAACTACAGAAGATAATAATAAAACTAATTCAGAATTAAAAACTGATCATATTTTATCTCCTACTGTAAATTTAAAACGTAGTACACTAATCAATGAAGTTCAAACAGATAAAAATGAAACTTTAAATAAATCTGAATCTAAAACACCTTCTAAAGAAAATTTTTTTAGAAATAAATCTGGGAAATTCCTTAAAGTACCAGCAGCATTTTTAAATTCCGAATTGAACTTATCAAACAAAACAACTGAAGAATTAAATACAGATAAAGATAATGTATCACTTATAATAAAACAAACTGAAACTGATCCAACTGCAGAAGATAATAATAAAACAGATCATATTTTATCTCCTACTGTAAATTTAAAACGTCAAACACAAATAAATGAAGTTCACACGGATAAAAATGAAACTATAAATAAATCTAAATCGTTAACACCTTCTAAAGAAAAAATATTTAAAAGGAAATCTGAAAGATTACGTAATTCAGAAGCATTTTCAAATTCGAAATTAAATGTATCTAACATAACAACCGCGGAATTAAACACAAATAACGATAATATATCAACTACAAAAACAAAATCAAAAATAGAAACAACTGCAAATGAAATACAAGATATATTAGAAATTGATTCAAATGGAAACGCAGATAAAAATCAAACTATAGATAAACCGGAATCTGTAACACCTTCTAAACAAAAGATATTTAAAAAGAAATCTGAGAAATTGCGTAATTTTTCAGAAGCATTTTCAAATTCTAAATTAAATTTATCTTCTAAAACAATTACTAAATTAAATACAGATAATGATAATGAATCACTTACAAAAGAACAAGCGAAAAGTGATCCAACTACAGAAGATAATAATAAAATTGATTCAAAATTAAAAACAGATAAAAATGAAGCTTTAAATAAATCTAAATCCAAAACACCTTCAAAACAAAGGAAATCTAGAAATTTACGTATTTTGGAAGCAGTTTCAAGTTCCAAATTGAATTTATCAAACAAAACAACTGAAGAATTAAATATAGATAATGGTAAAATTCAAGAAAATAATATAGTAAATGATTTAGGATTAACAGATAATGTTTTATCACCTGTAAAATTAAACCGTTTAACAAACAATAAAGAAAACGATAAAAATGAAACTATAATTAAGTCTAAATCTTTAACACCTAATAAAAAAATAACCATGAATATAAATGCTGAAAATGATAATATATCACCTTTAAAAGAACAATCAGAAACTAGAACAACTGCAGAAACTAATCTTTTGTCTCCTACTAAAAATTTAAAACGTCGAACAATAATAAATGAAGTTCAAACAGATAAAAATGAGACTTTAAATAAATCAAAATCTATAACGCCATCTAAACAAAGAAAATCTAAAAATTTACATAATTATTCAGATAAATTAATAAATTCCAAATTAAAATTGTCTAACAAAACAACTACAGAAGATAATAAATTAGAAATTGAGACTGATAAAAATGCAACTATAAATAAATCTAAAACATCTTCAAAACAAAAATTATTTAAAAAAGAATCTAATAAAACTATAACAACAAAATCAAAAAGTGAAACAATTGAAAATGATATTCAAGACGAAGAAGATGGAATAGAAGCTGATACAGAATCAAGTTCAGATAATGATTTAAGTCCAACAGATAAAAATAAAACTATAAATAAATCTAAATTATTAACATCTTTAAAACTAAAAAGATTAAAAAAGAAATCTAGAAAAATGCATAATTCATTGAATAAATCAAAAAATGAAATGGTTTTAGAATCAAATCAATTATCAACATCTACAAATAAAAATAAAACTATAACTCTTTCCAGAGAACCATTGTTTGAAAACAAATCTGATAAATTACCTGTTAATTTAGAAGAACCAGTTATTAAAAAACCTAAACGCCGAACAATTTTAGAAGAAATTCAAGAAGATTGGAATGAAATTATTTCTGAAGTAAAATCAGATAAACATAATCCAGAAACAAACCAGAGAAATGAAATTAATTCTAAACAAGATACAGACAGTTCAAGAACATCTCTTCAGCGTACATTTTTAAATACTATTTTCCCTGAATTAAAATTAACTAATAATGAAGCTACAACATCTGAAAAAAATAAAGAATTATCTAATTCAAAAGTTAAAGAAACGCAAGAAACAAACAAAAATAATTCAAATACTAAAAAGAGAAAATTATCTAAATCAAAAAGTATTTTGACGGAAAAAAATACGGAAAACAATTCAAAAAAAGAATTAGATAAATTTTATACCGTTGTTACTGATGATAAAAATAATAAAATAGGTGAAAATTTTGTTCTAAGTCCAGTATCTTCGATTAATGAATCTATTCAAGAACCGAAAAAATTATTTAAAAAAAAATCTGCAAATAAATCTCTTATTAATGAAAAAAGAAAAACTTTAGGGCATTATGACTCTAATACAGATCTTGCTGTTAGTAAATGGTCAGAAAATAGTATTATATCATCTACTAAATTAAATATAAATCCAAAATTAACCGATGAAGATAGTTTACTTAAAAAATTAAATATCGACGACAACTCAAATAACAGCGAATCAACAAAAAGAAAACCTGATGGAATTATTTATTCAAATTCTGAATCACCAAATAATAATGTTTCATTTTCAAGTAATAAACTACAAAATCAAGTTATCGAATTAAATCCAATTTCAGAATCTAAAAAAAAAAGACGGTCTTCAATTGTTCACGCAAATACTCATTTTGAATCTTCCGTTGCAAGAAAAATATTATTTGAAAAAGAAACTACAAAATTACCAACAAAAAAAATTGTTTCAAAAATTCCGATTAAAAAAACTCATATTGCAAAACCGATTAGTAAAAAACGAGTATCATTTAATAAAATTAGAGATTTAACTTCGAATGAAGTTAAAAAATTATCATTTGTAGAAGAAAATGTTTTAGTTAAGTCTAACGAAAATCAATTTAAAAAAAATGTTAATAATAATACTAAAATTTCGGCTGTTTTCAATAACCCGGAGCTAGAATCATCAGATGATGAAATTCCTGTAATAAATTTAGATTCTTCTGATGAAGAAGTTCGTACAAAATCTTCTATTATGAAATCATTTAAAGAACGCCAAAAAGAGGCTGATAAAGAAAAAACAAAAAAACTACAAAATTTATTATTAAATGCATTAGATGCTGATAAAACGAATCCAGAACTAACTAAAACTACAAATACAACACAAGTATGTAAAATAAATAAAGTTACATTTAATTTAAATAATTAAAAATATTTTATTTCAGGCGCAAAAACCAGAAAAAAAAATTACAGAATTTTTCAATAAAATTGTGCGAAAAGATTATGAAAAAATGATACAGAAAGAATTGCAAGCTATGAAAGAAGCAAATAAAGTTCGTAAACGGAAATCAACTACTACTGTAGTTGATAAAATAAAATATAAACCCGAAAAACTATTTCGAGGAAAACGATGGTGTACGCCTTTATTTTATCAGTATCTTCAAAATAAATTAAAAACTAAGTAAGTCATTTTTTATAATTACAATTTTTTTTAACTCCTAGTGGAACAATACCTGTACTAAACGCTTAATATTACGGTCGCCATGTTTGTTTATATCATAATCAATTTTCTAATTCTTCTAAGATATAATATTCACTATTTTTATCATTTTTATGTCTTTGTACATCGTTAAAGCTCAAATGTTTTAAAAAACAATATATTTTTTATGATTTTCAAGTTAATTTGATATCCATAATAGTCGCCACGAAACAATGTAATTGCATAAACATTATACGTTTACATGATATCATTCCGCAATCTGAAATGTTTTGTGTTTTAAAAAAGTCGTTGTTGCTATATACACGAACGCTTTGTAAAGAAGAAACTAATGTATACTGCATAAATAATTTTTCGAATAAAGTTACGACGTACTTCACATTATTAAGAAATATGTTAACTAAGCGTTAAAATGATGAATAAGATAATATCGTATGTCTAAGTAAAATATCTGCTTATTATTATGTAATTACATTGATTCCTGGCGTCGGATATAGAATCATATTTTTAATAAATTTTAAATATGATCCTAATTAAACATTAAAAAATAACCTTGAAGTTAATTGATTTATCGTATTTTCAAAAATATTAAATACTTAACTAACGAATATTTTTTATGTAAACATGAACATAAAATGTAATTACCTTATTTAAGGTGATGATTTTCCTTTCTGCTTTTGTTTATAATTATAATTTTCACTAAACACCACTATTTATAGTATTGTTATTAATAAATTCACGATAAATAAAACCAAAATGCGATATGAAAGATGGAGAATGTAACTACACAATATGGCGACGTAACTAATCGGGTGCGTTCGGACACACTACAATCTAACCTCTCACTGTTGTCTAGTTCCATTCAGTAGCTGTTATCCCCTCTACTTGACTTAACTTTCTTTCAACATACGTATAGAGTGCGTAGAGTGGGAGAAAGTAGAGAAGGTTTCATGACTAACTAAGAAAGGGAATTTTCGCTGATTGTGGAGGGGATAGCTGTCAAAATGATAACAATGAGTTAGTTATTAACAAAATGGCTGCTATATTTTTAAATAATTGAATTTAACATGCTTATGAATATATCGATTACTCTTAATATATATTTCTTATTATACGACGANAATAAATGTGTGAAACTAAATTTTAATATAAATAAAATAATATACATTATACCTTTAACGAATTATAGTCGTCGCCACGGAACAATGTAATTGCGTAATCATTGTACGTTTACATGGTACCGACCCGCGATCGAAAACGTTTTGTATTCCGAAAAAGCCGTAGTTACTTATTTACAAACGTTTTGTATAGAAGTAACAAATGAAAACAAAACCACGTATCAATGTAGTTGGATAATCATTGTACGTTCACATGATATCGCTCCGCAATCTGATAAGTTTTATGCTTTCCGAAAAAGTCGTTGTTGTTATATATACGAACGCTGAGTAGAAAAGTAACCAATGTAAACAAAAATTGAAAACACTGCGTAAATAATTTTTCGAATAAAGTTGCGACATACTTCACATTGTTGATAAGAAGATGAAAAAGATAATTGGTTATGTCGAAGCAAAATATCTGCTTATTATGCAACAAAATTGTTTCGTGGTGTCGACTTCTACATTGCATACATAATTTTTCAAATTACGACGTACTTCACATTAATGAGAAGTATATTAACTAAGCGTTAAGAAGATAAACAAGATAGTAACGTATGTCGAAACAAAATATCTGTTTATTATTATGTAATTACGTTGTTTCGTGGCGACGACTATACTGAAAGTAGGACAAATCTATTTTATAGGTATGAAATTTGCATTCTATAGGAATATATTGGGTAAAATTAAATATTTACAAATCAAAATTAGTCATTTTCGGATCGTTTTATATTTCACCAAAATACACATCTATTGTTACACAAGAATAGCTTCTCTATAATTGCCGAAAAGTCCCCAAATTTTAATAAAGCTTGTCCGGCATTAAGTATAAGCCTTATTTTTTATTATAGTTCTACATTATTACATAATTCTTATGTTCTAATTTCCAGATTTGATGAAGAAACTGTAGTGAAAAGATCAGAAGAGTTAATGAAATTCATTGTCGAGTCAGTGTTAATAGTTATAAAATCAAAAAAACGATTACCACGTGAAGTTCAAATTTTAAAACGTGAATTAGCAAGAAATGCTATAGTAAAAACAAATTACGATTTTTACTGCTTTGTTGCTGACTTTCTGCCGTATGAATATCGCATAAAAGTAAATAAAAAACTATTTTTATTTAATTCATTTATTAATAAATATATTTTTTTAGGTTGTCCCATGCACTCAACCTTACACTTCAGAACCTACGGTCCCGTATAATGAGGACGAAGTTTTTGAAGATATATCAATATGATTGGTTTACTTTTAATATGTTAAATATGTTAATAATAAAAAATATTTATCTTATCTTATTTTTGTAGTGATTTTTTTTATATAATAAAATGTTTTTAAAAGAAATTATAACTGCTTTTAATAATTTATCGTATTTCATACGTTAAATATGATATTTGAATAATTGTTATAAATCAGCATTATTTTTTGCATAAGTGCGTGAATCATGAAAACATAATATAACTGTTGTAATTGTGTTTATAAGCGACAAACCGTGTATAATCACTTGCATTAAATTGCACTTGGAATAATGTTTTTGTTGTGCGTATTTTTATTGCGATTCTATAAAGGGTTTAATTACTTATTACAGAATATTTTTATTTATTTTAAAGATATATTTAAAAATTCTTAAAAGATTTAATTATTCAAATAAAAACATCTTTTGTAGAGGTTATTTCAAAAACTTAAAAGTTTTAATATTGTTGAAAACTTATTATGAAAGTTTTCACCGCTATTTAACTGGTGATTTAAGCTGTTCAAATTAAATTCTTGGCCGAATTTAATTTTAATACTATAGCCGGGGCCATGAAACAATGTAATTGCATAATAATAGTACGTTTACATGATTACGCCCCGCGATCTGAAACGTTTTATATGTTCCGAAAAAACCGTTGTTGATACACGAACGGTTTATAAAGAAGTGGCCAATGCCTACATTGCAAACATAATTTTTCGAATAAAGTTGAGACGTACTTCATATTATTGAGAAGTATGTCAACAAAGTGTTAGGAAGATGTCGAAATAAAATATCCGCTTATTATTATACAATTACA
>CM008240.1:5699722-5723508 GCA_002278615.1 Pogonus chalceus | reverse complement strand
GGTATCCCAAAAGGGTCAAGAATTAAACGTTCGAAAATTGTCTTTACAAAGAATTATAAAGAAGGATTTGCATTTTAAACCTTACAAAATTCAGCTTGTGCAAGAATTAAAACCAATAGACCATCTTCAACGATAAAATTTTGCGATTGAAATGTTCGAGATTTCCAAACTTCGGAAATACCCCGACCCTTTTGGAATACCTTGATACCATGAGACAGGCTCGCAATATATTTTATCAAAATCCCTGTTTTTGAAAAGAAATTATATCTTAGAAGATTTATTTATTAGGATTTAATATTTGTTCTAATTAAATATTTTCATTTTTTGATTAAAAGCATGCCATATTTTTTTTAAAACATATAATTATATGTTTAATTATTGTCTCTGGAAAGATGTATTTTTTTGCAGAACTATTATAACTACTAAATTAATATTTAATAATTTCCATAAAATAGGCTTAATTACCAAAATGATGGCAATATNATGTAACTGAGTTTTTAATTTATTTATAAATTAAATTTTATAAAAGAAATATTCGTAAAACATCAAGTATATAAAAAAGAATCAATTTACAGAAAGCCCAAAAGTCCCATCCTATCGGAAAGCGTATATCCGGATATAACAAACGCCAGTGTTTAAAATTGTCAAATACCTTAAATTTAAAAGCAATTACGTTCGTTAATTATTTGTAAATTGTGGTCTTCCTTTAACACAAATTTTTAACCAAATTTAACACAAAAACAATCGTTATATAACACCTAAACATATTCTTCCGGTTCTGATCAACACTTAAATGTTAAAACCGAAAATTTGTATATAATTGAAAAATTACTTTTGTTTGAATTAAATTTTAATCTTGATGAATAAATTTGAACAATAGAAGTAAAAAATTTTAAAGAGAAGAGATAATGAACAGTTGGATATCGAATAAAAGGTTTATATTTTAGAGGGGTGAAGTTGTCCATATACAGGTGGCGTGTTCACAAACATTTTACACTCTCTCGATAACGGTGCGATAATCTTCACATCCAGCTATAGACATTGCAAGAACACATCGGACCATGCATTCATGATACAAAGTAATAAAAACACAAACAGGAACATAGCGAAATGAAGTTACCTATAATTTTCACTATCAGATAAATGCATGGTTTCCGTTTTTACACGTGATTCAAAAAACCTGAGAACAATTAATTACAATTTTGGACTGTGTACAGCATTCATTATTTTCGTATTCATGGCGAATTTAACTTGTTGTGGTCTTGTATCCGTTGCAATATGTTGAATTTTTTCAATTCATGTCTTTTCTGCAACAGTATAATTAATTTTTTCGTTTGAGATTGTGATGTTCGATTGATAAATCTTGTAAATCTGAATTTAGACCATTGATTATTTGTAATTTATGTATTGCTGATTTCAGATTATATTTGATTTAACGATTTATTGACTGGTCATTCATTATCAAATATATCAGTTTTAACTGAAAAGACAATTACAACCTTTTTGATTTGAGATGCATATCGAGCTTATTTAAAGCAAATTTTGCATGGAAATTTCACAAACATAATAATAACGTTAAAATGAGCTATGCTTTGATTATTCTAACATCTGCATATACATATATATCTCCAAATACAAATGTTGAAATTTTTGAAACTCAAAAATTATACTGGTTCATTTTGGTGAGAGGATTTCAAATATACTCATAAATATGGTATGGAAATTAACCGTCTTCAAGATATTCCCGATTTAAGATTTTTTAGCTTTTAACTTAAAATCGAATAATTTATGAAGATATGTGAATTTTAACTTCGTCAGTCGATTTCTCGTATCATTTTCCATAAACTGTATAATATTTATAAAATTATCTCAAAAATTGAACATTTTCTAAGGGGTATACCTTCAAAATACTATTTTTCCAAATTTAACATCTCAGGAGTCCATTCGATTCGTTATAATGAGGGAATAACGAATATGCTTATAAGTATGGCTTGGAAACTAATCGTTTTCAAGATATTAGCATTAAAAGTTTTTAAATATTTTTACTTAAAAATCTAAAAATTCCCCATATACCTATAAGTTTTGTATGGAAATTAACCGTTAGCGTTAAAACTATTTACTTATTTCTGGCAAAAAATCGAAAAATTCTCAATAACTCAAAAATAAATGCAGATATGCGAAATTTAACGCCGTCACTCGATTTCTCGTATCAATTTCCATAAACTATGTAATTTTTATGAAATTATCTAAAAAATTGAGCGTTTTAAAGCCATATTTCAAAAATTAAAAATTTTCCGAAGGGTAAATTTTCAAAAAAATTCTATATTTATAACAATCATAATATTAATAACGTTTTACTATTATTTAAAACAGAAATGCAATAAAGTTTGAACGTGACAACCAATCAATTATAATTTACAATAAATTTACAATATCTCAACAAGAAAAAAAATGTTGAATTACTAAAAACTAAGCATTACACTAACAAGGGTTAACGACAACGTTTGAAAGGTTAACAAACAATACAACGAATAAATGAACGAATCTAGAGTGTAAAATGTAGAACAGGATACATATAAAGTTAATAACGCAACAACAAAATAACGAGCGACACAAAGTTAAAAAAAAAAATATTGTTAAGCGCCCAAGGGAGACAATATTTTATTGTGCTGCGTGGATTTTTAAGTCCGTTTGTCCCAAGCGCATTAGTGAAAGTATCCGGTGAACGGAGATAGAATATCTTACTATAAGACACACGTTATTAGGGTACAGAACCATATGGTATATAACTAACAATGACAAAACCTTGAACAAATCTTTGTCAAAGAATTTATCTGTTTTGTTTATCTATTTGAATATCTCTTGCTTTATGGAAATTTTATTGAAATGTAAAAAAATTAGATAAATATTCATTTAAGAAGCTAGTCGAACCTCATGCTATTAATTATTTAAAAATCATAAGTTTATTCTTTGATATCTTTATTATTTCAATTGTTAATGCAATAAATATTCTTAAAATTAAAAGGAACAAATTTAAGAAATTCAAGGAAGCTTTGTAAACAAAATATAAGAACTAAATTATTTTGAATATATAATTTATGAAATATTTAAAAGATTCTCAACAAAAAGTTTAAAATAATTAAAGTGTTTTGTTTATCAGTAAATGATATATTTAGATTGATGTAAACATAGACAATATATATTTATATTAAAATAGCACAACAATAACAATTTGCGTATTATCCTGTGAAACTTAATACCTGTTAATTAATAATTAATAAGTTAGTCATCGTTGACATTGTTATATTTATAAAGTGATTAAAATTTACAATAAGGTCCAAAGTGCAACGCGGCAGCAACAATCATGTTCTTATATGCATATAACATATAACATATGCCAATACGATATGAACATGCATGCATATCATTTTCTTAATGGCTTTCGATGTATGTTACATGACTCTATATTTGTCCCTAGTGCTTTTTACTACATTTTGTTACCGGGTTTATGTTATACTTGTATTTAATACATCATAATTACATTTTTGTCTTCTCAAATATAATTTTTATATGAAAAAGTATTATATTGATATTTTTTGTATCATTTTAACTTTCAAGTGGACCTGCAGGTATTCGAAACCGAAGCGGTTACATGTAGTATTAAAGTATCTATTGGATTTTTAGGGAATTAAACATTATTTCTTACACTTAGACACATTATCTTTAGATTAGGAAACTATTTGTTGACAAAACTTGTATTTTTTCGGACTATAAGACGCACTTTTTTACATAGAAAAATGGACTCTAATGTTGGGTGCATCTTATGGTCCGAAGGTAATATTAAAAAATGTTTTTCAATAAATCGTCTCCAAATTTGAGGTACGTCTTATAGTTCGAAAAATACAGTAGTTAAGTTTGACAAAAGCAAGTAATAAAAAATATAGCAGCCCGAGACGAAATTTAAATCCGATATTACTCCCTCTAGTTCAGAATAGAGTCTGTTTAGAGCCCAGTAGACGGGAATAGAGCCCATTTAGAGCCCAGTAGTCCGACTAGCACCTACATTAGAAGTTATTTTATTTTATTCCATACTAAATTAGTTTTTTTAATTAGTATATGATAAATTGAAATTTCCAATATATATCACTTTACTATAACCGCTTGTCGTGGAGTCTTAGATTAATAGAAATGATAGCACTATTGATACCTATAATAATATTAACTATCATAAAAAATAGTAATAATTTTTAAAAATAACAGTAACAATGGTATTAATAATTAATAATAGTAATAATATATTGATATTGATATTATTATTGTTAATATTAATTATTTATTACATTGTTACTGTTATTTTCAAGAATTACTAATAATAACTAATAGTAATTATCAGCTTTATAATTATTAATATTATTATTATTGATAGTACTATTATTATTATAGTAGATTCTAGGGGTCCAAAGTAGGCGCTAATTTTTATTCCATTCGGGTCCGACTTTAAACCCCAAAGTGATAAAAACGGAAATTTGTACCATTTTGGGGCTTAAAGTCGGACCTAATTTAACATGGGAATAGAACCGACTTTGAGCCCAGAGATCCGACAGAAATCCTACCTTAGGAGGCTCTATTTAGGCGTTAATTTTTGACTCGGGAGTTTTATCATCTGTGTGTTTATCTCTTCATTTTAGGCTTATTTATACATAGACAAATCATTTTTGTATTAAAAAAAAAACAATTTGCTGACACAAATCTTCCTTGTTCATAAAATTAAATAAAAACTAAGTTGCGCGTATTTTTATTTAACGTCAATCACTGGTAATAGTTAAATATAGTTACTTTTGTGCATAATGAACTTATGATAAGAGCTACCAGGGATTGAAAATAAATGTGATGAGTATGAATGAATGTATGACCAAAAATATGTTAAGTGGTATCGATTTGACCCCACGCGACCGCTTATTTTAATTAAAATAACATTTAATAATGAGGAACATTTTTCAAGATCGTAAACTCTTTGTACCAGAAGAATAATTTGACTTTGAAATAAGTATAAAAAGAAAATTCTTTGCATAAAATGCATATAAAGTATAAAAATACGCGTGGTGCATTATTGCATTTTGCGTGTATGTTGATGGACAATTGAAGTGGAGAGCGGAGTGCAGTACAAAGTGTGTTGCACAACTTCAGATGTAATCAGCTGGTGCCGCTGTCGCTGGAGGCCCCGCACGTCCTTGCAATAGCGAGTGACATTCACTTCGGTTTGGTTTAGATGTTTTCTTGAGGAGTATTAAGGGGATACGGGACACGGGACACTTTATGTACATACATATATACATATATACTTATATATTACTTCCTATCTATGTTTTTGTTAGTGTTTAATAACAAATTGCATTGTTTCAAGATTTATTTTATATTCTGTTTAGCTTTTTTTTTTTAAATTGCATTCACTTCGAAGTCAGTTCTTTAAAGGATGATTTATTATTTAATTGCGTATACATATCTATAAATAAAGTTTAATTTTATATTATAATAAATTTCTTTTTTTTTTACATCCTTATTATGTTCCTGACCTACGAACAACTCACGAACGTAATTTCTAAACAAATTTTTACCCAATTTGGGTCGTAACCCGAGGTATAACTACATTTATCATAAATTTTACCATATTTTTAATATAGTTCATTAAAATTATTCTGATTTTGTACGATTAATAAATTAATAGAACTAACAGTAAGATGAAACTGCTATCTAATAATAATTAATATAACAAGGAGCCTTAAAAGTGCTAAATTTTTAATTAATAAATAATGTTTTCATTAGAATTAATATAAAAATGGAATTTAAAAATTAATAATAATATTTAAAATAAGCTAATACTATTATTAAAGGAAATATCAATGTTATATCTTCAGATAATAAACTGAAGGCTGTAAATATAATAAAAATTAAATAAAAAATATTGTTATTGTTAATAAAACTTAATTATTTTGATTTACACCTTTAAAGACTTAATATATTTGGACTTTATCAATTGTAAAACATGTAAATTCATTCCAAATTGCCAAATATTTGTATATTTAAAATAATTATTTATATATAAAGCATTTATTTCAAAACTTGAAATTAAAAACTAGCATTTAAATAAAAATCATCCAAAGAGCAAATTCTATTTATTGCAATATCGAAAAATATATATGTACAAATTAATTTTTTGTTTTAAGAAATGATTATTTAAGTTAAGCTTTTAAATTCAACTTTCTAAAGCAATTGGTAACGAAATAATATTTCAAATCTGTAAAAGAAAATAAGGAGAAGCAACGAAAAATGATTATAAATCAAGATCAATCCTTTAAAACTTCCAAGAAAAACTGTAAAATTTGTCGGTAAATTTAAAACGAATGAGTATAAAATTAAACAAAAAATCTCATAACGTTATCGTTGACATTTTAAATACAAGTATAAAAAAAGAACACATTTGAGCTACTGTTGATCTATTTATACATAAAAATTGTTTAAAATTTATTCGTAGATAAGTGTAACGTTTAATATCTCCTGGAAAAACAGTAAAAGTCATTCGGCAAAATTAAAACGGAATGTTTGAAGTATCAATAAAAAAATATGAATAAAAAAAAATGTTTGAATTTTCAATGTACTTATATATCTCCTTGTAGTACAGTGTCATTATTGACGTATAAAACTAACAGAAAAAACTTTATAGTTGTGATATAAGCACAATTACGGCTGTGATAAAGTGAAAGAGATAATTTAAACATAGCTATTTTAAAAGATATATGTATACTAATTACTAATGTCGTATGGACTAAAGAAATATTACATTATTGTTTGTATGTATGTGTGTATATTGTTATTTTATTATCATGTGTGATACATGCAAAGTTACTTGATTAGTACCGTTGTCTATTATCAATAAAAACACTATTTTTCAGAGCAAAGTAACAATTTACTGACACTAACGTATTCAAATAATTATGCACGGCTTACTTATACTTTTATGTTGACAGTATTATCGCTAACGATACTTTTATATTTAAATAAACAAATAAATTCATTATCATATTGTTAGTTTATAATTAATTCACGCATTCAAGTCTAATAAGAACCCAAAACATTTAATTATCAACAGTTTTTAAATTTAAATAACCTCGAGACAATATTTTGGTGGTACGGCTGAAGTACACCTCAGCATTTAATACTGTAATTGTAAGTTAGTGAAAGCCATGTTTTAAAACTTAATTTTGATTTTAAATATATAACAATTAGCTACAAATGCTGAAGTTAAGTTCAGCCATACCTCTAATTTACAGTCTCGAGGATATTTGAATCGAATTTTCGTTTTACTAAATGAATAATAACTTATAAGAACCAAATCTAATCATGTGTATGAAGAATATTATAAAATTGTTAATATTCTGCAGATCAATTTGTCGGATGTTAATTGAAAATAATAATTATGGCAATCACGTGTATAGAAAACCGATTACAGGCGCTCCATAATTTTACCACAACAGTAAAATACAAAGTTAAAAAGATCTTGTTTTTCAAAACTGTCTTTACCGTTCATTTCTTTGAATTCCATACCGGATGAAAAAGAAATTACGGCCTTAGACTAATGGTGTATTAATTCAGTTACGATTTAATTAATTATTATTAAGAAATTTTTCAGATATGGTTTCTTTATTATATTTTGTTATTATTATTTATTTATTTAGAATAAATAACATCTTTTTTTGTCATATATAGTTTAAATATTCATTTTTGTTTAAATTTTTTTTTAAATGCAAAAAACCGTTAAATGTATAAAATAGTTTAATAATTATAAGTAATAATATTATAATGAAACATAAAATTAAAAAATACTTTTATAAAAAGCTTGATAAATGATTACAAACTACGCAGCAGTATAAACGTATGTCAGGTACAAGAACTAAAGTATGTTCTTGTTAAAATCCATATATACAATTCAACTTTTTTCTCTGGTGATTGTACAATGTAAGATATGCAATAAACATTGTACTGCAAGAATTTTTTGAATTCTTTGACATTATTTTTACTTCGTTTCCCTGTGGTATACTATTCACGTTTCATTGAACATTTCTGGAATTATATTTATAAAAAATATTAAAAATACAGTCGGATATATTTTTATATTTGCTAAAAAATATATTAATTGTATATCGCGCCAAAGAAATTGCGACTACTGTTTTCTATAATGCAATTCTTTGATAAAAATATAACCCAAAAATTTCCTGCAAAAATCTTTAAAAACATGATTCATAAATTTGTATAATTACATTTTTAATATGTTTTTTTAAAGATCTGTTTATTTACGCCAATTATTTTAAAGATACTATCCTATTTGATAAAATATAGATTATACATGGTATGCAAGAAAATTCATATTTTGCGAATTCAAATTTCANCTAAGTTGCGCGTATTTTTATTTAACGTCAATCACTGGTAATAGTTAAATATAGTTACTTTTGTGCATAATGAACTTATGATAAGAGCTACCAGGGATTGAAAATAAATGTGATGAGTATGAATGAATGTATGACCAAAAATATGTTAAGTGGTATCGATTTGACCCCACGCGACCGCTTATTTTAATTAAAATAACATTTAATAATGAGGAACATTTTTCAAGATCGTAAACTCTTTGTACCAGAAGAATAATTTGACTTTGAAATAAGTATAAAAAGAAAATTCTTTGCATAAAATGCATATAAAGTATAAAAATACGCGTGGTGCATTATTGCATTTTGCGTGTATGTTGATGGACAATTGAAGTGGAGAGCGGAGTGCAGTACAAAGTGTGTTGCACAACTTCAGATGTAATCAGCTGGTGCCGCTGTCGCTGGAGGCCCCGCACGTCCTTGCAATAGCGAGTGACATTCACTTCGGTTTGGTTTAGATGTTTTCTTGAGGAGTATTAAGGGGATACGGGACACGGGACACTTTATGTACATACATATATACATATATACTTATATATTACTTCCTATCTATGTTTTTGTTAGTGTTTAATAACAAATTGCATTGTTTCAAGATTTATTTTATATTCTGTTTAGCTTTTTTTTTTTAAATTGCATTCACTTCGAAGTCAGTTCTTTAAAGGATGATTTATTATTTAATTGCGTATACATATCTATAAATAAAGTTTAATTTTATATTATAATAAATTTCTTTTTTTTTTACATCCTTATTATGTTCCTGACCTACGAACAACTCACGAACGTAATTTCTAAACAAATTTTTACCCAATTTGGGTCGTAACCCGAGGTATAACTACATTTATCATAAATTTTACCATATTTTTAATATAGTTCATTAAAATTATTCTGATTTTGTACGATTAATAAATTAATAGAACTAACAGTAAGATGAAACTGCTATCTAATAATAATTAATATAACAAGGAGCCTTAAAAGTGCTAAATTTTTAATTAATAAATAATGTTTTCATTAGAATTAATATAAAAATGGAATTTAAAAATTAATAATAATATTTAAAATAAGCTAATACTATTATTAAAGGAAATATCAATGTTATATCTTCAGATAATAAACTGAAGGCTGTAAATATAATAAAAATTAAATAAAAAATATTGTTATTGTTAATAAAACTTAATTATTTTGATTTACACCTTTAAAGACTTAATATATTTGGACTTTATCAATTGTAAAACATGTAAATTCATTCCAAATTGCCAAATATTTGTATATTTAAAATAATTATTTATATATAAAGCATTTATTTCAAAACTTGAAATTAAAAACTAGCATTTAAATAAAAATCATCCAAAGAGCAAATTCTATTTATTGCAATATCGAAAAATATATATGTACAAATTAATTTTTTGTTTTAAGAAATGATTATTTAAGTTAAGCTTTTAAATTCAACTTTCTAAAGCAATTGGTAACGAAATAATATTTCAAATGTGTAAAAGAAAATAAGGAGAAGCAACGAAAAATGATTATAAATCAAGATCAATCCTTTAAAACTTCCAAGAAAAACTGTAAAATTTGTCGGTAAATTTAAAACGAATGAGTATAAAATTAAACAAAAAATCTCATAACGTTATCGTTGACATTTTAAATACAAGTATAAAAAAAGAACACATTTGAGCTACTGTTGATCTATTTATACATAAAAATTGTTTAAAATTTATTCGTAGATAAGTGTAACGTTTAATATCTCCTGGAAAAACAGTAAAAGTCATTCGGCAAAATTAAAACGGAATGTTTGAAGTATCAATAAAAAAATATGAATAAAAAAAAATGTTTGAATTTTCAATGTACTTATATATCTCCTTGTAGTACAGTGTCATTATTGACGTATAAAACTAACAGAAAAAACTTTATAGTTGTGATATAAGCACAATTACGGCTGTGATAAAGTGAAAGAGATAATTTAAACATAGCTATTTTAAAAGATATATGTATACTAATTACTAATGTCGTATGGACTAAAGAAATATTACATTATTGTTTGTATGTATGTGTGTATATTGTTATTTTATTATCATGTGTGATACATGCAAAGTTACTTGATTAGTACCGTTGTCTATTATCAATAAAAACACTATTTTTCAGAGCAAAGTAACAATTTACTGACACTAACGTATTCAAATAATTATGCACGGCTTACTTATACTTTTATGTTGACAGTATTATCGCTAACGATACTTTTATATTTAAATAAACAAATAAATTCATTATCATATTGTTAGTTTATAATTAATTCACGCATTCAAGTCTAATAAGAACCCAAAACATTTAATTATCAACAGTTTTTAAATTTAAATAACCTCGAGACAATATTTTGGTGGTACGGCTGAAGTACACCTCAGCATTTAATACTGTAATTGTAAGTTAGTGAAAGCCATATTTCAAAGCTTAATTTTGATTTTAAATATATAACAATTAGCTACAAATGCTGAAGTTAAGTTCAGCCATACCTCTAATTTACAGTCTCGAGGATATTTGAATCGAATTTTCGTTTTACTAAATGAATAATAACTTATAAGAACCAAATCTAATCATGTGTATGAAGAATATTATAAAATTGTTAATATTCTGCAGATCAATTTGTCGGATGTTAATTGAAAATAATAATTATGGCAATCACGTGTATAGAAAACCGATTACAGGCGCTCCATAATTTTACCACAACAGTAAAATACAAAGTTAAAAAGATCTTGTTTTTCAAAACTGTCTTTACCGTTCATTTCTTTGAATTCCATACCGGATGAAAAAGAAATTACGGCCTTAGACTAATGGTGTATTAATTCAGTTACGATTTAATTAATTATTATTAAGAAATTTTTCAGATATGGTTTCTTTATTATATTTTGTTATTATTATTTATTTATTTAGAATAAATAACATCTTTTTTTGTCATATATAGTTTAAATATTCATTTTTGTTTAAATTTTTTTTTAAATGCAAAAAACCGTTAAATGTATAAAATAGTTTAATAATTATAAGTAATAATATTATAATGAAACATAAAATTAAAAAATACTTTTATAAAAAGCTTGATAAATGATTACAAACTACGCAGCAGTATAAACGTATGTCAGGTACAAGAACTAAAGTATGTTCTTGTTAAAATCCATATATACAATTCAACTTTTTTCTCTGGTGATTGTACAATGTAAGATATGCAATAAACATTGTACTGCAAGAATTTTTTGAATTCTTTGACATTATTTTTACTTCGTTTCCCTGTGGTATACTATTCACGTTTCATTGAACATTTCTGGAATTATATTTATAAAAAATATTAAAAATACAGTCGGATATATTTTTATATTTGCTAAAAAATATATTAATTGTATATCGCGCCAAAGAAATTGCGACTACTGTTTTCTATAATGCAATTCTTTGATAAAAATATAACCCAAAAATTTCCTGCAAAAATCTTTAAAAACATGATTCATAAATTTGTATAATTACATTTTTAATATGTTTTTTTAAAGATCTGTTTATTTACGCCAATTATTTTAAAGATACTATCCTATTTGATAAAATATAGATTATACATGGTATGCAAGAAAATTCATATTTTGCGAATTCAAATTTCAAAAGTTCGTTTTTTTACTAACAATATACAAAACAACTTTATTAAAAATAGTAAAACTTATACAAGCTATAAATACAGAAATAAATAAATGAAAAATCAAAAATTAACACATGCTATAATTATCTTGTTAAATCTGCTGGTGAGAAGCATGCATTCGTAAAAATTCAAGGTATTAATTTGGATAAAACTGAAATTATACCTTGCTTATGCTTGAATGATACTTAAAGCTATTGAAATGTATAAATTTTAATCAAGATAACAAACGAATTAACTTTAACCTTACACACAAATTTTAAAGGACCTTTTATAGTTATCATACACTAGCTAGAAAAAATCTGCGTACACCATGTAATGAGAATTATTTCCTTGGTAAAACAAGCAAATGAAATGAATCTTTTTAAGAAAATTATTGTATATGTATTCTATGTAATCTTAAATACTTCATTGTTTCTAATAATTTTTGAATTTATCGCGTAGTATCAGCACAAATTTTTTTCTTGAACTTTATCTCAACATCTTTAGTGATTCCTGATGCAGTTATTCGTAAATTTTTTACGCGAAAACTATAAAAGTCTGTCTCTCCCTGAGGGACAACTTTGGAGGACGACCAGAACGTGGCTTTGAAGTTATAATTCCTGTCAATTTAAAATTATTTACTATTCTCTGAATTGATAAATATTGCCTTCCGACTATTTTCCCATTTTCCAGGAAACTTTTTCCATCTTTCCATAATTTTATAATTATTTTACGNTTAACATGATTAATTTCATTTGTTTGTTTTACCAAGGAAATACTTCTCATTACTTGGTGTACGCAGACTTTTTCTAGCTAGTGTATATAGAAACAGCTATAATTTTATACTAAAACAAGACTAAAATTCGAGCAAATAAACCCTGATTAATAAAAGCAAACTTAAATATTTTTTTAAAAATTGTATAAGATGTCCCAAAAGGGTCGGGGTATTTCTGAAGTTGGAAACCCCCGAACATTTCAATCGCAAAATTTAATCGTTGAAGATGGTCTGTTGGTTTTGATACTTGCACAAGCTGAATTTTGTAAAGTTTAAGATGCAAATTCTTCCTTATAATTCTTTGTAAAGACGATTTTCCAACGTTTTCTTGACCCTTTTGGGACATTCTTTAATTTTATAAATGCGAACCATGGAATTAATTTAATAGATTGTAAATAAATTTAAAAATATAATATTAAATCTACCATATTTAAATTAAAAACAAAAGAGTATGCAGTAAATTGAATGTATGAGTGTAAAAAATTGATAACTACGCCCCTGAAGTAAGTTAAAATAATAGTCGGTTACAATTGAACACATTAATTCAACTGGTCAATTTCTTAATTAGAAGCTGCGGGCTTAAAAATGTTTGCTTTTAGTTAAAAGTCATCAAGACTTTTGAGGGAACGTAATAACTACTTGAACTTTTTAACGCGGGTCATGGATTTTTAAAACTAATAATATAAATTACATCTACAAAATTTTTATTACTATAACTAATCATATATAATTAATACTAATTTAATAGTCAAATATAAAATAGATGTTTAAAAAGTGTGAAGAAATGTTATTATAAAAACAATTTTTAATAAGTAATTTGTAGCTATATGTTATAAATCAATCATCATTGCAAAGTAATACCCGCTATTCACTTGCTGTCAATTAATTTTAATTTGTAACATAACCTTTAAATTTGTATAAATAATACCTAGCTATAAATATATGTATGTAGCGTTTTACAACTTAAGGAAGTCAATATATGTAGATAAATACTTTACTTAAGTAAACTATAATTTTAATTTTTTCATTATTTTATGTTGTTTGTATTTAAATAAACGTGACAAATAAAAATTATTGAAATTATTTATACTTTTACTTTTTCTTTTGTATATTATAATTTCAGTGTAAATGATAATTATATTCAATGAAAGTAGTAAGTATTATAAGGAGAATTTATATTTTTATCTTGTTTATTATAACTAACTATTGTTATTGAAATAATTCATAAATTATTTCACTTTCTATTAATTATTGTAAATTTTAAATGCAATTATATTGTTTTATTCATGGCTATTATTAACAAAACAAAAACGATATAATTTATTATTTAAAAGAAATATGGATTTTTGATAATATAATTATTTCCATTATTTAAGTTTGACTATAAAAAAATATAAAAATGTTCTTTTTTTATATATACATGTACATATATTCTTATAAGTAGAAGCACTAGTGACGTCATAAATGCTTTTTTAATAAATGATAAATTTATAATTGTTCCAAATATAAGTTACTTTATTCTTCGATATAAAAAAAACTGTAATTTAGTTTTAAAATGATATTTTTGAATAAATAACTATTAAATTTATTTAAAATGCATAAGAAACTAATTTTTCTTTTTATATGTATGCAGTGAGAAGCACTAGTGACGTCATGAATGCTATGTATAAAAATAAATATCTTAACAGATATAATTGAGTAAAAATTTATATTTATAATTTTACTTTTAGTCCCTGATTTACACGGTTCTTTTATTACACGATTTCACTTTTACATGGTTTTTAAAATAATCAATTATTTTTTTCAGTCTGGTATGGAAATACTCTATATTAAATATAGTTATTACTTGAGAATTAATATCACGTAGGATTCTAATTTTTCTTAATAATATCCATTTTCATAGGATATTGTACAAAATGTCAACTATTCTACAATTTTCCCCCAAAAATGGGGCAAGATTTATAATGCTTGCTGCTATAAAATGCTTATAATTTTATTAAATTATTTTGTTAAATTTTATAGTTATCCATTTTTAAACAAACAAGTTCATTTCACTTAAATATAAAAGAGGATTCAGTGATATAAAATAAAGTTTAAAATAAAAATATATTTATTATATATTTACCACTTGCCCCGTTTATAAGCTTACCCCACTCCACCTTATTGTTTTATTTTTTTGTTTCTATATGTAAAACAAAATTAAATACATATTTATGCGTTTATATTTTTGAAATGTATTTGTTTGTTTATTATTTTAACCGGTTTTGCATTTAAAAATTCACGATTTTAATATTAATATATTTTCTGGGACTCTATCTTCAGAATAAATCATAGTGTAGCTGTATTAAAATTATTTAAAATAAATTAAAAGACAACTCTTCTTCGTTAATTTTAGAAAGATTCATAATTAATGATACAAATAATGGATTTCGTTTTGTAAACTATTTATTTTATAATTACCTACAAATTGCTTTGAATTTTTTTGCTTAAAAGTATATTTATTTAAATGTAAAATATACATTTTCATTTATTTAAAAAAACAGCAATATACCTGCTGCTACCTATCACTTATCGATAACATGAACAGTTCATTAAAGTGCTGAATAATTTATCACGTCCATGCATAATTATATTAATTATAATGTCAATCTAGAGCATAAACTAGCCAACTACATATTTATATTCGACTCGATGATTTATTTCAATTTACTCTACGAATGGTGTTTGTTGTTTCACATTCAACGATTTAGTCAAAATTATCACATCGGATATTATGCGAAATTGTTTTTCAATTAATTTATATGCCGTTATTTCCTCCCACAAATGTTATTTGAATTTGTTAGTGCATTTCTGTTTTATAAATTATATTTACTAGCTGTTTTTGCTTAATATTATTTATTTTACTTTTACATTTTAATTTATTGAAATATATATTTATTCCAATTAATCAGAAATTAATTAAACGTTTCACTTGTTTTCTCATTTATAAAATCATTTTAATACAATAAAAAGTAATCTTTAATCATAAATAACAAGAGAACAATAGTCAGATAATAAAGTACATCTCACGACAAATAAATAATAGTATCTGAGCAAATACTGATTCATATTTACTTTTCGCTACATGTCAACCTAAAGAATTTTAATTAGAATTTATCGTTTTTTGTTTGTACACCGCCATCTAGATGTAGAATACACATTCTTTCGTTGATGTGTTTGATTGTTGATATGAGATACATTTTGATTTAGACACGAAGTTGACAACACAGTCACATGATGGGAATTGATTAAATCATTGTTCATCATTTGTAAAACTTTCCTATTCAGATAAATTTACATTTAGAATATTTTACTTTGTTTTATCTTAATCAATTGTAAAAAAAGATCAAAATTTTCACACAATTCTTGCTATTAGGATTTCTGAATATAAACAGTTTTATTACAATATTAATTGATTTTGGAACCAGTTCTACTTTATTAATTAGTTTTCAATGTCATTAATTATAACAAAACTCATTCCGAAACTAATTATTAATATGAATATGTGTTTTGAAAGCCTTTATTAATTAAAATATTCCTCTGATAAGCAACATCACAAATTCTATTTCTGTTATTTCTTTTAAGTTATATTCTCGAATTAAAATCATTTATTCATTAATTTCAAAAAATTAAATTAGTAAAATTTTTATATATTTAATAAATTATTGTCCTAATAATTATAATAATAAAACTTTTCAATTTTTATTCACAAATATTCTCTTGGCAACATCATTTGAATGTCCCCGAGACAATAATTTAGTGATACTTCCACAGTAGCTCATAAGATGGAGACCTTACCCTGAAGGTTTCAAATAATCGATTATTCTGTCTAAAATGACCCTCTAAAAGGGTTTATTAATATTCGGAATCATTGCAAAGATATAAGAAGAATTGTGGAGGCTGTACAATACGTTAACTACAGTACCGAAAACTTAAAACGCATTTTTCTCCAAACCATATGTTTCAAATTGAGTGCCACTTTTTCTCGGGAACCATGCATTGAAATCACTTTAATCTTGATCGGAAATTTATAAAACTGTTTTTTCTATCGTAAAGCGATTTTTTGAATTTTCTAAAAATCCTTTGCTTTACAATAGTCAATCCAATATAATTTAAGGAAATCTAAACGATTTTGTTCTACCTTCTTTTAAGACTGATGCCTTTTTTTGGAGGTGTCTAACGCCGAAGGCTACCATAGCTCCAAATATTAATATTTTTACTTCAAAACTTTTTGTAATAATAATTAAAATACGTGCAATTATATATTAAAAAGCCCAAATGGTTCGATTATTATTTACCACTTCAAAAATTTCCTGAATATCGCTGTTTTTTAGAGCTGTTAGGGTGGGGGACCTTAATTATAAAAGAATTGTTTTAAAGTCATATATAAATAAAATAAATGCAACAAACAAAATATTTAAATAATAAATTAAACAAAAACCATATCTCTTTATTACTAAAAAAAATGTTAAACTGTAAAAATAAAATAAAAAACTGAAAAAATGAACATATCAAATTTTGATACTTTTTATAAAGACCTGAAATGCTACTGTCCGGTAATTTAAGTCAGTTGTAAAGAGATAATGATGCATTTATATTAAAAGTTGATTAATTTTAATTAAAAAATATAAAAACATAGTATAAACAGGTATTATTAAACGAATACATAAAATGTGCAAATAAAAAATATGTATGCATTTAATTTCTAAATTAATTTAAAGTGGGCAGGTGTATATATCATCATATAAAGGATAATATAAAACATGCAACAGTCTTTGTGCTAAATGAATCCATAACAAGTCGCATACGCGTATATACTGTGAAACAACTTCACATCATTGTATTTCAATACGGGTGCGCGTGTTTCATTGTAATTAATATGGCTGTAAAATATGACAGCTGTATCTGCGCATTTTATCTCTTATTGTACATTGTTGTGAACATTATTCATTGCCCAGAACTCAGAACCCAGAACTTACTATATTCAAGTGAATGGAAAAAAATTTAACACTCCTGTACTCTTTATGATATCATTGTTTTCTGGAAAATACATATACAATACATGCAATAACTGGAGAATTTATTGCAATATGCTTTTATTACCAAATATTTTAATACATTTAGTGTTTTTCAAAATCTTTCTTTTTAATCTTAAATCCTTATCGATAGGTAATATGCTAACAAATGCTTCAAATTCATCTCAAATTATGGTACGCAATATTGAATAATATTTATGTACAGTAAAGTCTCGATTATCCGTACCCAGGCTAGTTCGAACGTCCCTATAATCCGAACTGCCCTGATTGGGGTGATGAAAATTACCTTTCGTTGTCCGAAAAAAATGTTGCTTTGTAAAAAATTGAGAGATAAATCTTTTTATTGGTCTATAAATAAAACCCACCAGACTAAAAAAGATCAAAAATTGAACTTGAATTGAATTGAAGTTGAATAAACATAATTTTCTGAAAATCTTAGTTTTATTTTAATTTTTTTATCGAACACTCCATTAGTCCGAACAGAAGTATATTTTTGTTAGATCGGATTATCCAGGCTCTTTAAATGAAAAATGTACTAAATTGTATTATTTTTTAATATTTGCATATTTATGTATTTCTATTAAATCACAAATAGAAAGGAATAAAGTTCTACTTTACACCCAGTAATTTTCCTTTGGAATAAAGACTAAAAGAATTTGTTGAAAAACGCCATAATATTAATTCAATCATAAAAGTTTTTTTTTTGAAAAGTTTGTGTGTTTTTGCAGCTCAATCAAAGTCCAAAAAAAAAAAATATATGTAGTTTGATTATACTAGTAGGATTTCTTTTCTGTTTTTATCTCCTAAATATCATTTCAATAGCAGACAATATATTATATTCTTATTATACAGTGTATTAAACATTTATAATTTTCCTTATATTTAATAATTTTTTTATTCATTTTATTTATTCTAAACAATTTTAAAGTTAAAAATGTATGTTCCCAGTAGTAATAGGTTTAAAGTACAAATTTACTATATAAGCACACATTTTCTTAAAAATAATTAAATGTTAATACACAATTTTTAACCGAAGAAAAGTAAAGTTTAACACAAACACATGCGACGATGTTTGTTAGAGTCTGTGTTGCGGCTCTTTTGATTTTTGTCCGCGACCCGCAGCCTTTGATCGTGACCGCCGGCCGACACTCCCGGCCGATTAGTTGCAAGTAACACACTACTCAAAGGGCAGATTTATATCACTAACAAAAGTCAGACAAAGATAACCATACTTTTTATTTTGTTCTTAATTTTTTTCTTTTTCTTTTAACAACGATTAAAAAAGAAAAGATTCATATTACAGTCAAAAGAAAACTGAAATTCATTGCAGTGTAATAGCGGTTATGATATCTAAATTTTAAAGTTTAAATGTAAAAACTAGTTCCATGGATGTTATTTTAATTGTATCTTGTTATAGTTTTTAAGGTTGTCAAATAAAAATAAAAATATAAAGAATTTTTTGTTTTTCGTTGTTAACAATTATCATGACTGGTTTCGATTAACTGAAATGCCAGGTACTTACGGTCTTATATACTCCACGTTCGCTTACTAGAACGTTTCATTTGTTTCTAGAGACATTCCAAGGAGCATGCTACTTATTTACGATAAATAAAAACAATAATACTGATAAATATTGAAATTAAATGTTATTAAACTGTTTGAAAACCTCTGAATAAATAAAACTACATAAATTAAAGCGCATTTATTATATATAAAATCGTTTACGGTATAAAACCGTAACATTTCTAAAAAGTGAATCAAATGATAATATATGAAACAGAAACAGTATTAATCCATAATGTATGATAACAGTCAAGTATCAATTATTAATGAATCACCGGTAAATATTAATTATTTATTTCTGCTCGGTTTTTATTCACCATGTACAAATTTAAACTACATACAAAAACTTGAACGAGCAAGTATTTAACAAACCATAAGATGTTGTGCCATATATGCTTACAGATTCCTCGGTATGAAAACACTGTCAGGCATATAGGTGTGTGTATAGAATAAACATGTTAAAATATTATCAGTGATACAGCGATGTGGCGGCGTATGTGTACGCTAAGAAAGCGTGCAGGTATTTTACAGAAAAGAAACAAATAAGAAAAAAAAAGGAGAACAACGAAATGTTTATGATACGGACGTTTAGCTTTTTGGTTGTGTTGAATTTCAGATTGTATCAATTTTCTATTAGACTTCAAGGGAAGAAATATTTTTAATCAGTTTCAGACTATGTTTGCAGATAGAATTTTAAGTTTTGATTTTTCTTTAGATTAAATATATCACTTATCATTTCTAGCATCTAGTATATACAAATTATTCTTATTTTTATCAAAAATTTTCATTACAATATCTCTAATTTATTTTAATTCACTTATAAACAAAATAATAGTTTCTCTTAATTTCATTTGAATTTATAACAAAATTATTATAATTTTGATGTTACTAGTAAATAAAATTATATTAATTTTTGTAATTTGTAATAAAAGATATTTTTTGTTCCTTTGAGAANTACGGGCAGAAACAATTGAAATAATAATTATTTTGTGTTTATTTATTACGATTGTAACCAAACTTAAAAAAATAAAAGAACAGGAGCTTCAGAACTATCGTTTATGCATGTTAAGTGTTTTTTTTTTTTTTTAATTAAAGGAGGGAGGGCAATTTAAAAGTCTTGTCCAGGGCCCCCAAAAAGCTAGTTACGACCCTGTACATATTGATTATAATCAATATTTTGAGCTTAGATAGCTTTTTTTTTTGTTTTGATTGCTCCTTTCGTGTCTGATATAAAATGTTAATAATTTTTTATTTAAAATTATATTACAATTATTTTTGGATTGAACTTAAAAGACATTTCAAACATTCTTTTGTCAATTTGTAAAAAATTTTGACTAATCGGTTTCTATAGGTCTTTTTCAATTTTTTAATAGTTTTCAACTAATTTTGTTTGTATTTTAACCAACTTTTAATCTAATTTCTTTTAATCTGTCTTTTGTATTACCATTACCAGTTAATGTATAGTTTCAAATTTTATCTTAGGTTATATTTTACGATATTTTGTTTTAGTTTAAGAAGTATGAGTAAAAGAAGAAATAACACTTACACATTTAATGTATAGTTATGTTTCGTGCAAAATTTTAATTTTTGATTTTTGTTTCAGATAAGAGGTTTGAAATCTACAATCAAAGGTAAGCGTCTTACAATTAGTATCATTTAACAGATTGTAGTACAAATTTAAAAATAATAATTATTAGTTGCGGTACAAAATATGATAAAGAAATATGTAATAAGTTATTTATTATTATAAACAATATTAATACGCGTTTCTGATTACATCGATAGTCCTATATCACGACAATTATCCATGATAATATCAAACCTAATAATAATAGTAAACTGCTTTATCAGAAACTAATAATAGTTGCTAGTGAAGGTTAAAAAATAGTACCTAGTAATATTTTTTACACATACTTACACGTTTTAATATTAATAAATTTCATGGCGCCAATCGCTTTGGATCAAACAGTTATATTTTATAGCTACACACTTAAACATATATTAACTTTTACTTCCTCGCCTAGAGTGCATTTAGCATTTGTAAGTAAGTGACAAAAAGTATACATTGAAAATTAAAATTACAATTGTACGCCAGAATACTATAAATAAATTGTGTTAAAAAACTTGTTTAAACTTGAGTATAAATTTATTTGCCTGTTAGAAAATCTAATGGAAAATAAATTGTGTATACATTTTATGTTGTTGCTGTTATCAGCAAATATACGTGGATTTATTGAGGGTCGTTTAATATATAGCTCTATATTTTTACAGACAGATTTTTTTTTTATTTACCTATATTAAAATTATCACTTCAGATAAATTTAATATGATTTATAACCTAAAATCAATTTAAAAAGATTTCTACCGCAATTTTCGCTTTAAAATATATCGTATTTTTTTTAACGACAGTGTAACAATTGACCGTCACGAAATCATTTTTTTGTAATGTGTATTTTTTACGAAAAAAATCTATTTTTCTTTGAATGAGTTATTAAATTTGAAAATAAATAATTATTCATTAAGAAATCAGAAATAATTTTAGGAAAAAAGATACAAAAAAATTTAAATGGATAAATATTATAATGAAAATAAATATTACCGCAAATAACCTTTTAATATATAATTTCATACATTTACAAAATTTTAAATCAACTTAATAATTACAAAAATTAATGGTAATTTCACAAAATATAATATTCAACTTTATGATGCATGGCAGGTTTCGAAACCAGTATAATAATTTCGAAGCAACAACTTGTGCTAATTTAATAACATCAATTTTGTGTTACTTTTTAAATAAAAAGTAAAAAATAAGCCGAAATTTCTAAGAACTGAATACAAAATACGAAAAAAATTCGCCGAAATAAGACCAGAAACAAAGTACCGTTATAAACTCTGAACTTTTAAAAAAAAATTCATCACGACCGCTCGTCACTTTTCAAAATTTCCAGGAAACAATATACCTTGATGGATGCTATTATAATTAATAGTATTTTACACTTTATAGATTGTTTTCCATGAAAAATGGTGGGTTAAGATTTATATTAAGTGCTGTACTTGATTTTTATTAGCGGCAAATCTGTTATTTATTTATAATTCAATATTTTTAAATGTAAAGTACAATAAATATTTCATATATAGCACTAAAGTAATATTACATAGAACCAGTTAGACTGAAGTGCAAGATTATGCAAAATTTAATATTTAACGTTGTATGTAAATGCATACAATTAGAGTCATGCAATTTTAAAGAATCAAGTGTTGAGAAAAGCCTGGTGGCACACACAAACCATAGTAATATCAATTCGTTTTGCATTACATGGATTGAACAAGTGTTTTGCACACTCTTTTGGCACTGGCCGTAAGTGAATTAAGGACACAAAAGGATCGTAAAAAAGCGATTGTAAGGATTTCGCGGAAAAATTGCTCAAGTAAAGAACGGAAGTGAAAATTACCGAGCCAGCCAACGAACACGCTTAATAATGAAGAAGAAAGCTGAATATATACTTGTGCTCTGCTTGGGTACTTCCTTACATACTATGGACCCCATGTTTTACAACAGAATTTTGAGTATCTATATCGAATATCTTTTATATTTATTTATTCTAATGAATATTTAACATATTTATAATTGGAAATATGTACTAAATAGCGTTTCTTAATAAGGAAATAATAAAAATAAAAACATCAAACATTATCAAAAGTAAGCGCATCTTTGTTTGTTTCGAATTATTGATAAAATCACTGCACCAATTTTAATAAAATCATTGATATTATATTTGTTTTTGATTTGTTAATAATTTGCATTACAGCTTCTCTCAATATGACCCCCAAAATTTCGATATGAGATCAACATAAATTATAAAAACTTTTATAAGAGCAGTTGTCTCAAGTCTGAATATCTGTATAGAATATTTTTTAATTTATTAAAACAAAAACAAAAATGAAAATTAAAAAAAAAATGTTCAATTTTTTCTTAATATGATTCCCAAAAACACCCAATATAAATGGTAAATACATCTCAATAGCTTAAACAAAAGCTTTATTTTCTATTTTGAAAAGTTTTGAACAATATCAATAACTTTAAATAAAATATTGAATATTTAAACAACTTTAGAATATACATACAAATGCAAGATTTAATTTACTTAAAATAATCTAAGAAAAGTAGTGCATTAAAGCAATAAAACCAAGTATATAAGTGTGTAAAGATGGGTGCAATATGCTCGCTTGTGTAATAACAATTCATA
>CM008240.1:5687915-5699400 GCA_002278615.1 Pogonus chalceus | reverse complement strand
AATAATAAAATCATGCATGACATTAATAATTGATTTTTGAATTTAAATATCTTCCCTATCAATCATTACAACTTTACTCTTTCTTGCTAGAGAAACGAAGCTTTTAGCAAAAAATAATAATATTAAAAACATTTGTACAATAACTTTGTTGTCAACAATGATGGCTCATAGCTAAAATTAATAAGGGTGCTACTTCAGAAAAGTAAAAAGAAAAAACTCATTATATAAACTGTTATCAATAATATTCAGTGAAAAAAGGGGGTGCTGCTATTTCACAGTGTCTATACACTTAAGAAAAATCATGTTTCAAGATTACGCTCAAGACGACACCTGTTATACCTACATTTAAAAAAGATAATTGCATATTGACGATGACTAAAAATAAAGCTAAAATGAAACTAATAGCTGCTTATCATATATCTGCAATAAAAAATATAAAATATTATAATGATACCGTAATAACATAATTAATAATAGTATACAATTAAACAAAATATCCGCAATCCGTCCCTGGTATTCACTAATCTAGATTCAACTAAATAGCTCTATTGCATGTGCAGTTCGCTTTTTAAAATTCGCTTTCAACATAGGATGCGCTAAATGAGATAATCGCCACAAAAAATCTGAACGAAATGCAGCACAGAATGATTAATTATTTCGCGCTTTGTAACACACACTACTGTAGATATGCAAAAATTGCATTTTCATACCAAAAGAATGATTCAAACTTTATAACAAGATTTCACAACAGAAATCGTGCACTATACACCGTGCACGTAGATATATTTCATTTTTATTCTTCATTTCATTGGAAAAATTGCAATGTTCTCGGGTTTATTAATATGTACTTCAATTTTTTTTTTCTTATTCTGAATTGAAACATCTGCTACAAAATACACAGAAAAAATAGTGCTAATATAAACAATGATATAATATCTATTAAAGTTAAAATAAATTTATTTATAAATAGAAAAAAAAATTCGTCATTTTGTTTCTCCTAATCAATATTAAATCAGTTTAATAATGAATGTTTTAAAATGAAACTTGTATATGGAAAAACACATAAATCAAAATAGCTATTGACGTAGAATTTTGTATGCTTATCTGTAAAGTCATTATTATTAGTCAATTTTCAATTTGTAAAATGTCAATTTGTTATCATCACCGTCAAAATTATACTTAGTTTTTCTATATTTAGTTTCGACAGACGTAATAATATTAAATTTAAATAATGTTACACATTCGAAAAACATTTTTGTAGTGTACAACAGGGCCGTAACTAGGCAGGGGCAACAGAGGTACTTGCCCAAGGCTCAGATAGAAAAAAAATTCATCTGTTATTTTTTTAATGATTTCATTAATTAATTTGGGGGAAAAAAGGAAGCAAAATACAATTTTTCATAAAAATAAAATAAAATTAACATTACGGGCGGAAACAATTGAAAGAATAATTATTTTGTGTTTATTTATTAAAACTGTTACCAAACTTTAAAAAATTAAAGAACAAGAGCTTCAGAATTATCGTATATGCTTTATCAGTTTTCTTAATTAAAGGAGGGGCTCAATTTGAAAGTCTTACCCAGTGCCAACAAAAAGCTAGTTACGGCCCTGGTGTACAATATATTATATTAATTTCATGCTATAAATTTAACATTTGTTTGGCACTTTTACGTTTTTTATTAATTTAAAATAAATTCAGAATCTATTAAAGATATTTAGAAACATTCTGTTAAAACTTAAAAAAAAAATGCATTAGTTTCAATTTTTATAAATAAATAAACATAACTTATAAAAATTAAAAATAATTATAAAGTCTTTGCTGTTTTCCAAAATATATTTTAGGTTAAAGTATGTACTTATATTAATTCTTATAGTGAGAAGCACTAGTGACGTCATAACTGCTATGTTTATACATATATTAGTGATAATAACTTATATGATAAGAATGATTTTTAATAATTTACGAAAACGGTATAAAAATGAGGACAATGACCGTATAAAATTTACACCCTCATCTTTTCTTTCATTGTTATAAGAAACAGAAGAAGAAGAAGCCAAGTTGTCGCTTCTCTGTCATTAAACTAACGAATTTATGACCAAGAATTTGTTCTTTTTGTTGTATTATTTTTTTCCTGTTTCTTATATTCTTTTACATTCCGATTTAACATGTTTTGAAGTGAAATTTTTAAAGGAGAGGAAAATCTTTTTATTTATAATTGAAAAACTATAAGAATTTATTTAAAAATGTAGGTTTACAGAAAATATTTCGATAAAATAGTTTCGAGTTGTTTTCGTGCAATATGGTTATAAAATAACAAACTAGGAATAATTCATATTTTTCTCGTTGAAATCCATTTGCATAGCAATGGCAAATATATTTATGAGGACATTAAATTGACTGCAAGAAATAATTTAGAATTATTAATCAACCTACGTAAAATCTCTTGAATATAAAATTAATCAAGGTCTTATCACATGGAATTTCGTATAATACTTTCCTTTCATTAATATAATAATTAAATGTTTATTGTTATATCATTTCTATGATAATTTTAACAACTTTATTTCATAATACATGAATGAAAAAAATTATCTGATTCTGTTCTTTAACTATTAATCATAATCCACGTAGGTGTTGGATTAGATTTTTATTCAGTATTTTGTTTAGTGAATATTAAACTTTACATATTTTCTTAATAAAATTTTAGATAGTTCATTGCGTTTAAGAGAGTAACAAGCATTTGTGACGTCATAAATACTCGTTTTTATATAAATTTCTGCGTGCATTTAATGATTATGTTAAATTTAAATTCTTAACGTTTCTTTGCATTTATTTTATCCCTTTTGGGAACGTGGTTCATATCTTCCGTGATGCCATATGTGGCACCCGCTGGAGGGGAAGTAACTACAGGAGATCACGTGATCACAAACCACTCTTGTGCAAGCGTTTTCCATTTTCTATTTCCGCGATTGACTCGCGTTGTCGTGGTTGCTATGGTTACAAGAATCCGTTTTCTTTTAAGTGTGCATGCGTGTTTGATTGTCTGGGAAGACACACCTCATATGTATTTTTTATGTATCAAGCAAAATGGGGATTATTTGGATTTGGTTTTCCTGAAATATTTTTGATTTTAAGCTTAAATTCACTGTTAAAAATTTGATAATCAAAATTCAAATAGAGTATTGTTATAATACAAAACTTTTTTTCGTATTTCTTTGATAATATTACAACATAATTAAAGTAATATTACTAAAAAAAATTTAAGAGTTAGTTTACCAATTTTATATTACATGTTTAGTAATTTTACAATACGGTTCATAACCAATAAGTTCTGTAATATTAGAGCAAAGTATTGTAAATTTACAAAGCATTTGAGGTTCTATTAGTTTAATTACTTTCAAATATGGTTTTGTAATAAATTAAAAAATATTGAATTTTATATAAATTACAATATTAATTCGTGATTTTCCAAAAAAAAAAAAATAAATAAATAAATTACAAGTAATGTTTGTAAATCTGAGAAGCTTTTTCTGGGATATCGATCAATGTTTCAGTGAAATTACAATGCGTGTACTCATCTTAATAGGTTTCCTCACAAGTATTAGAAAATTACTTAAATTGTATTTTAATTTCGTATTAATATACACTAATATGTAATTTTACTAATCATTTGTTTTGAGAAAAAATTGTAATTCTACAAAAAATTTTAACAGTGTTGTATATCAAAAACAATTTAAATTTATGTTGCAATATATTAAAAGCAAACAGTTTAATTAAAAAAATAAATAATAGCGCTTTTAACATTAATGTATAAAATAACTGTATTTCAAAATTTATTTTAAAATAATATTCATAAATAGTAACGAAATTAAAAATAAATATCAATGCGACAAGAAAACGGTTAATTTTTCTAAATTTAAAACTAACACATTAACATAAGTTAAAATTTTGACCAAAACACTATAACAGTTGACACACGTTAAATAATTTTTCATTTAAAAGCATTAAAAAAACGTAGAAATTCTGTAGAAAAAAACCCGTTTTACTAACAAGAATAACCATCCTTTCGTTTTCGAAATCAGGTTTTTTATTTACTTTTCAAATTTATTGACATATTTTATAAATGTTGTATTTTGAACTTGGTGTGAGTTCGTTAAACTGGTGACTCAGAAATACATAAAAAACCGATAATATGTGTGACAGGGAAATTTGTGCGTGAGACACACACTCCAAGTTATTTGATATGTTAAATAATCAACCGTTTTTATTATTTTTATATGGTGACTGTCTTTATTTTTTGATGCTATGTTTGTTTACTTTATGATTAGTAACTGTTATTGTCGTTTTTTTGTTTGAAAGTGAAACTAAATATATATTTATAGAATACATAAAATAAAAACTTAATGAAAATATGTTAATTTTTCTGTTTCATACTAACATAGTTTTAAATTTCGCTTTATATTGCTTCAAATATTCATTTATGTACGAAGCATTTGTGACGTCACTAGTGCTTCTCACTGCAAGAACTAATATATATGTACATTTATTCAAACTGTATCTGGTTATTCGAAATTTTGAAAAAATGTTTAAAATTAAGGCACATCTAGGAAGGAAGTTATTAAGGATTTTTTAAATCCAAATGTCTTCTAATATATTTAAATTACAATTATTCCTATTTTTCTTTCATCTAAATTAAAATTGAATCCTGTATTGTATCTGATTCGTAGATTTCTTTAAGTTTAAGAACTTTGAAAACAAATTTTTGACTGTTTTACAATATATAAGTAAATTTAATTTGTTAAAGATGTATTTTTAAAAAAACAGCGAGTTTCCGAAATAGATACACAAACTAAATGCTTGAAACTTGTTGAAACCTTACCTTTAAAGGGAATTATTAATAAATATTATAGGTTAAGAACCGATTAAATCAATTTTTTATTATTCGAACCGAAATTATTACATAATTTATTAATTGTTGTTAATTTTTAACTCTTCCAGAATGCCAATAAATGTACAAATTTTATAACAGATTCCCGATTTTTGATGTTAATAAAAAAATGTTTTTAAATTAATGAGAATTTATAAAAAGACACAGGAAATGAATACCTAATCAATTATTTTTTCGACTTTTGAGATCACTAGAGTAAGATTGGAAGATATTAGCCAAAACAACATAATTCATAAGATTTATCTTAAAGGAACCAATACTTTTCCGATATTTTATTTTTTAATTTTAAATACTTTCAAATAGAAGAGTTGATTGTAATATCTATGAAATATAACCTATAAATATGTATTACTGCTATTTAGAAAATAATAAATTTATTATTTTGGATAAAAATTATAATTAGTATAAGTGTCTATCAAAAGAAAATTTAGTAAGCAATTAATTTACATATAAATAGAAAAAAATGTAGAGAATATACTCATAAATAATAAATATTATAAAATATATTATCTGCAATAACACTTAACTTATAAATTACAACTCTATTCCTTCAGAACAGATTAACTATATATCCATGTACATAAATATTTAATTCTAAAATTTATGCATCAGTTTAAATTATTACAATAAAAACACCTAGTTAATTTACAATTTAGTTTAAGATTTACAACGATTGCTCATAATCTTTGGGACAAAAAGAACCAAGTATACTGTCATAAACATATCATTTTAATCATTTTAGTGTATTTTACGGCCTCTTGGTTGTAAGAGAATCTTTTAAAAATTGTTAAACAAACGACTTTCACATGAGGTTCGTATGCGGGTGCCTGTATAGCTACACGCATCCTATATGTACATACGTACATACATATATATGTTTGTATTTAATATTTAAATAAGCTGTTTCATAATCTCAGACTTATTTCATGTTATGTAAGTTGATATTCTCTTTTGTATTGCTATGTAGGGAAGGTATTATTGTTGATAAACATTTTGTTTTTATATTACAATACATCTATAAGTATTTATATGTTGTTACTATCTGCAGGAGATTGTTGGAAATTTATTTCCTTGAAAATTTATTCATATAACAAACATATTTTAATAAATTAGTCAAATTAAATAATAAATTTATATATATCATCAGCAGAACTGCAGAAAATTATCAAGAAATGGTGAATTTAATAGATAAGACACAAGATATTGTTTCAAACAATAATCTTTGTCATAAAAAGTTCGAAAATTGAATGAAGGGTTTAAAGAAAAAGCAATACTTTTGCAACTTATTAAAGATATCGAAAAAAATTATATTGATATTATTGTTTAGCTTCATGGTTAGTACAAAATATACTTTGACAAGCCTGTATGCAGGGCCGTAACTAGGCAGGGGCAACAGGGGCACTTGCCCAGAGCCCAGATCGAAGGGGAGCCCAGTAGGCTGCCAAAAATCATAAATATAAAATAAAACTGAAATTGCGGACAAAAACAATTGAAATAATAATTAATTTGTGTTTATTTATTAAGACTATTACTAAACTTAAAAAAAAAGAAAAAACAGGAGCCTCAGAACTATCATATATGCATAGTATGTTTGTCTTATATAAAAAAGGGGGGCCCAATTTGAAAGTCTTGCCCAGGGCCCACAAAAAGCTAGTTACGGCAGGAGAATCCATATTATTCTCCTAATTTAAATAAAATTAAACCATAAACCCGAGCAAATCTCGACAATTCTAAAATTGTTTAATTAATTTCTAAATTTTCAAAAATATTATTAAATTCATTTTTATAATAATTAATACTTAGAAGAATCCTTGTAAATGTATAAATAATAAATTTTATTTACAATCTTCCATCAAAAGCCAACAAAGAGTATTTCGAAGATATTTTAAAAAGTTCGTGAACTGAAACATCAAGCAAATATCAAAAATGAAGCTTATTCGGCAGGAAATATTTAAAATTATTGAAATAAAAAATATGCAAAAAATTAAGTGACTTCGAAGCATGTAATGTTTGATTTACTAAGTAGATATAATTTTAAAAAGTTATTTTTCTAAAGTGTGAAAACGTATCTATTTCGTATGCAAGTGATGCAGTGTGCATCTCTGACTTATCGGCTTGTTGAATCTCGTCTGTACAATAACACCTTGTACGGTTGGTGTCAGGGCCTTACATGCTCACTCTTTGCCCATTAACTATCTTCTTATTAAGGCCGTGCATGGGGAAAACTAGAAACTAAAACGACAAATCTCTTCCATACATCTTTCATTGTGGTTGTATTGTTTTTCTAAAATGACCTGTCCATTTCTAAAAGGACAACTCTTGTTCTTTTCACGCAGATATATGCAATGCATAGATTTCACATATGGATATTTATTATTAGCGGAATATAAAAGAAATCTTCATTGCAATTTATGAATATTCAGAACTTTATCAATGTTTTTTATTATTATTCTTTTCAAAACAAAACAATGCTTTTTAATTACTTAATAAAAAATGCAGAATTTATCTACAGTTCAAGAAAAACATAATTATTATTATTACTGTAATTATAACCTTAATTTTATTTGAAACAACTTCTATTCAATTGTTTTATATCAAAGCAAACTATTCACCAAATAAGAAACTACTAAATGCATTAAGCTTAAAGGAAAATTAAAATTTATATTGCTATCACTAACAGTAAATATTAAAAATTAGGTGTGGCTTAAAAATTCCAACAACATTTTAATCATCACCTTACCAAAAAATACGATACACCGAAACATCTAAATTATAAAAATAATAATAACTGTCAACAAATTTTTTAATAATACGATAAAATATTGCGCATTTAACAAGTTGAAACAATGATAATACTATAATTTATAAATAATATTTTATTTTTATAATCATTATTGTCAAATTTACATAAAAATAATACCCATAATAAAGTGATTCGTTTTTACTACGTTTATATTATATTTCTAAAGTAACTTGTTAATATTGTCGAGTATCATGATAATAACTGTTATTAAGTTATAATCACAAATGGCTTTTTGAAGTAATTTTTTTAAATTAATATGATTTTATTGCATATTTCTAGGTATAATAATGTTTATTATAAACTTGATTTTGATTATGGCTGACATGTTGTTAAGTTATAATACACTAGACTAGATAATATAGATAATTTGAATTTTTAATATATAAATTAAGTGTTATAATTTAAATTACTTGCGTATTATAGTTGATTTAGAAAGTATTTTAAGTGAAAATTAAAATATAGACACCAATGAAAAAAATATTTTGAGAATCACTGTTTACAGCAACATATGTATCAAGAACAAGTTATATCTTAAAGATCAATCTATTTGATAAGTCCATAATCAAGCTAGTCATATGATCAGACATATATGTATATACAGAAGTTGGTGCACTAGTATGCCTGGAATATATGGACATTGCATTGATAAAGCAATACATTTTAAAGAAATAGCAAGCTATGACAATTTCTTCGTTCATAGTAGTTTATAAATTTTCAACAGTGGGATCGTCTATATTCTATTTAATATGAACATAAATTTTATGCTGCCCANTTTTTTTTTTTTTTTTCATTTAAATAGATTTTAATTAATAAATTTAAGTATAATATTTGCATAAATTAGATTGGGGTTTTTTCAAAAACCAATTAATTATATTCTTAGGTTTTAATCAGAAAACTTTTATTTAAGATCTTTGCTATAAATAATCGATTTTTTTACAATTAATACTATTTACTTAATTTGTATATATTCAACTATTTAATTCAAAGCTTTTACTTTAGTTCTATAGCTGATTCTATTAGAATTTAATAATCATATTGCATTTTATATTTATTAAATTAATTTTAAATATTTGGAAAAACAAAAAACCTAAAATTAGCAGATTTAAGATTTGTAAGAATATATAATGATTTATCTACATTAGGGATGTTACGGAGCTTCTATTCCGATTCCGATATGTCGGAACATCTGAATGTTATTACACCTCCGGTTCCGACACTTTTAAATCGGAGGTTTTAATCGGAGTTCTAATCTATTATACTTTAAGAAATAGATTAGACGGAGATAAAGCTGCNAAATTGGAGGTTTTAATCGGAGGTCTAATCTATGATACTTTAAGAAATAGATTAGATGGAGACAAAGCTGCGAAACTTTTGTTTATTAAATATAATATTCCACTTTTAGAATCAATTTATTTGATTTAATTTTCTAACTGATATTAAAAATATGTTAAATTTTATTTTCATCACCTGTGTACATTTATTTTTTTCTAATTAAAATTAAAAAGTTTAACTGAATATTATTTTTATTTGCCCTTAAAACATATCTCACATAGAGATTTTATACTGCCACCACCTGTGACAACGCCTCCGACTTCGGTTGCGATTCCAACTCCGATAAACCAAATTCAAAAACTCCGACTCCGACGTTGGTTCCATTAAAACTACCTCCGAAACATCTGTAATCTACATTATACTTAAAACTATATCAACAATTTTTATTATAATGACATCAAATTTTCAAGTAGATAATTAAATAAATCACTTAGTTAGTTTGAAATCAATTGGAAATTATTATAAATAAATCAAACTATTTATTTGATAATATCAAATGTTTCAACAAGTTTTAAACATAAATCAATTAATTTTTCATTAAAAATGATTTTCCTTACTATAACATTTGCTAGAAACTTAAGAAATTTCAATACAAAGCATTTATTATTATAAATAGGTATTTTTTTTTTAATTCGATATAAGATTAAATTGTATTAAAAGTTTGTATTTATTCTAATTTTATACAAAACTTTTTGTTTATTTTATTCTGAGCTTAAATATATTTATAAACATCGATTTAATATTTTTATTTTAGTAACAAGCACTAGTGACGTCATAAATGCTGGTAGTAAGAAACAGTATTTGCTTATTGTATTTATAAAGTCTTTTTTTAATTACTGTTTTGTTAATTGGAATGGATGTACATTTGTTGCATAGAATAACAAAATTAACATAAAACATTTTTAGTTAAAATAAATCTCATTCTATATTTATTCCACATATTCCTATTTAAAATATTATAAGTCTTAATTCCACATCGTCGTCGTTATCATGTTTTGTTCAGAAAGTTATTTTAAGCCGACATTATTATTATATCCTTAATATATAATAGTTTGAAATACATTTTATGTTACAATAAATCAAATAAATATTTTTTATATATTCATTAATGTAAAGTTGTAGCAGTTAATTGTGAATTATAACGGTGACATATAATCTATGTTTTAGATCAAATATTTCATCGAAAATTTTTGGAACATTTAAACGTTAGATTTTTTGATTTATTTGTTTTGGACGTGTGTTGTAATTAACATGTTGTGAAAAACGGGTTTTGATTTATTTATTACCTATCTAGAGTTTGATAACTATGAATATTATTATGATATTATTTTAATATATTATATGTTGACAATATTTTAAACAGCGTAGCTGGATTAGTAGTTTAATTTATATTTAGAATATAATTGTAAACATATGCAAATGAGAATTCTTCTTGTTACATTCTCAACAAAATATTGATTTCATTATCGTTTTTTATTTTTTATTTTGTTTGGGTTTTGAATAATGAATTAGCGATGCAAATTATGGACATACTTTTAGAATCCAGAATTTTAATTGATTTTTTTCTGGACTACTGTTTATTTGATCTTTTATCTTTTACAAGTTTTTTTTTAATATATATATATAAAAATTATAAAAGATGGCGGAGCTCTAACAATGTTTCCCGGGATGGACGGATCGCGAGTTGTTAATTAGCGTGAACTCTAGCCCTGGTGGTTTTTACAAAAAACAAATGAAATATCTTTTATTACTTATTGCTAACAGTCATAATAAATCGATTTATTTAAAAAAATGAGAAGAAAAAAATCAAAAGTTTTTAGAGTATTTTTTCTTTAAAAATATTTTAAGTATTATCTTGTTTAAAGATAAATTATAGTAATTTTTTAAATGTGTAAAAATTTTCAGCGGAAATGGTCAAATAGTTTTTGAGTATNTTTGAAAAACATAGTTTTGAGAAAAACGCGTTTGAAGTTTAGATAGCGCTCAAACGCCAAGCGTTAAGGTGTCAGGTTCTTAGGCTATAACATCAGAAATACTTTGAATTTTGTTTTGGAATTTTAGGAAAATATTCTTAACATGTAAAACTAACATTCTATTAAAGAAAAACAAATAGTTTTTTGATGGTTCTGAAGGTATTTCTCCCTTTAAATCACTGACATTTGCAATTTAAAATATAAATGAATCATTCTAACTGAGACAATCTTAGGTAGTAATTACGGTATTTAAATAATTTTATTTAATCTTTTTTCTGCATTTATATAAATAAAATTATTTTTACACGCAAAAAGAAATATATAAAACAAATTCGAAAGGGTTTATTATATTAAATATGAATTTGTTTGTTGAGCAAATGAATAAAAAATAATTTTAAAATTAAGAAATAATTCTGGTCTAAATAAAT
>CM008240.1:5641304-5654286 GCA_002278615.1 Pogonus chalceus | reverse complement strand
TTTTTTTTTGTTTTTTAATAATTAAAAAATGAATTGAAAAATCTATCAATAAAATTATTTAGTATGTTTAAGAATACTAAATGCTAAATATTTAGAAGTAAATAAAGTTTTGATAGTTAAAAAGTTACATTTGTTTCTAATAATTTCGCAAATCTTTTATACAAGACGTTGTCTTATTTGCAAGATATTTCCATTTATAAATAAATACTTTACAAATGAATGCATAGTTCATTAAATTAAGTTAGATTGCTTTGGAAACAAATGAAACTATTTTACTGTCAAAATTTCTTTTGTTTTGAATAACCTATATTTTAATTAGATTTACATATGATGCTATTATTTAAATAATAACTAAAAACAAATGAATTTTTTGACAGTATTCAAGTTGTATTTGTTCCTATAGCCTTCTATTTTAGTTAAATAATATAAATTTATATATTAATAAAATGTATCTTTTAAGATAAAGTAAATGGATAAAAATGAAAATCCAGTTGCATTAAATCAAATTAATTACATATTTCACGTGTAGCAAATAACATAATAAGTATAAATGATACTTTAACAGCCTTAAGCAACAAACAAACAAAACAAATAAAGTAAGTACACAAGGCTTAAGTTTATTATAAAATGGAAAATTTAAAATTTAACTGGATCTTAAAGTGAGATTACACAATCTGTATGTTTGTATACGTTTTATTAGGATAATTGTATTAATGTCAGGCTGAAATGAGAGTAACTTAAGTCTTATCTTTTATCTAATTGTACAGCTACTTGTAGCGCGGAATTCTACTTTATAATTTTATTATGTTTTAATATTCTGCGATTTGCGTTGCGTATACATTCTGATCAAATAGATTAATATTTTAATTGCATGATGAGAATGTTGTTCATTTATTCCTTTTATGGATTTTTTTTTTTAATTTTAATTTTATACATATTCATGTTGTATTAAACGTTTTTCTCTCTAATACTATTACAGAATTCATATCATTCTTGTATAATTTTTACATTCTGCACAACTGTAAGGTATTATTTATACAATAGAGGAAGTATAGTCTGCAATATGTTTGGAATGGCTATTCTGCGCTTATGTATGCCTCATTCCAAACTTATTACAGAATATACTATTCTTTTACTACTCTTTATTATCGAAGATTTGGGACTATGTTCTTAAAACTCAGTAATTGTAACTATCCTGAAAAATAAAAAAAAACTTCAGTTACAAAATAAACTTGTAAACATGTAATTTTTTTATTAATTGCAGTTTTTTGGCTGCTACATGCAGGGTTCTCTAAATATTTAATATTTAGATAATAAATAACATATTTTGTGACTGAATAAGTTGTGAAATGCAGTCTTCATTAGAATTTAAAATAAATATAAATTGAACAGTTTAAATTGTAAATAATTCCATTTGGCTGCCAAATGTAGTTATCGTTCAAAGTTAGTATATAGTATAAATTGATTAATAAAATTAAATTTTGAGATTTAATTCTTTCTCTTTTATGAGAAGGTTTCGCATTGCAATTAAATTTAATAAAATATAAGTTATAATAAAAATATATACTGCAAGTTTTTTGGCTGCTGCTTGCAGCGTTCTCTAAATTATTAATTATAAACATATTCGATACTTTATTTGTGATTGTACTATTTATGATTTATAATTTGAATTGAATTAAATATATTAAAATATATACATAAATGTATAATTTAAACTGTAATTGTTTCGTTTTAGCTGCTAAATGCAGTGATTACCAAAATAAACGTTTAGTATAAATTGATTAAATTTTGTAAAGCTGAACTTAATTTTGATTTTAATTTTCAATCTCTATGCACAGACTTTGCAATAAAATTAGTTAAACAAAATTTGTAGAATAAATACTAGAATTATTATTGAATGAATATCTTACATTGTAATATATTCTATTTGGCTGCTGCATGCAGCATTAAACATTTAATAAAAATAGATTTTAAAAACTAAAAAATATTTATTTATAATTAATTTTGTCTATTGTCGATGAATTAATTCAAAATATTCTGTAATTAATTTATTATTTACAGTTTGGAGTTGATATTAAACATATAAATTAAAATTATTAAATTAACCCTTCAATTAGGATAGTTTGTCTGTTATTTGCAGTATATGTTACTCATGTAATGTCCTATAATAATTACAAAACTTTGGCTGTTGCAAGCAGTTTTTATTCTTTCGAAATAAAATTTACTAATTGTTATCTGTTAGCTTTAACTAATAACCTTATAAAAGAAAATCGTGCTACAGTAACAACACGTCAAATATCACAGTCAATAAATCATAAAAATAAAAATAAGAAATAAATCCAAAACAACTGAATATCGTTTAAAATTTCAAAACACTTAACAGTAATTTCCTTCGTTTGAAAAACATGAATTGTCGTGTTGTCATGGTAATGCCCTTTTAACAAAGGGCTGCAAATCAAAGAGCTACGGTCCTGAACAATACTCATGCCGTGGTTAATCGTGTGCAACGCTATTCGAGCACGTTTTGTGTTCGTTCCAGAGACGGATTTTAAATTATAGGGGGTAAAAAAGGAGCAATATGATACTGTGGTTTGTTGTTCACTTGGAAATTGAGAATTTAATGAGATTTTTAATGAAATTTATAAATGATTTACTGACTTTTAAAGATATTGTGTTTATGGAATTTTGTTTTAGTAACACTAATCTCAATATTTGATTAATAACTGCATATTTATGTGTTTAGATTTGCTTTAATAGTTGCAAATGAAATTCTATTAAAATTTTAATTAGTTCAGAAACTTTTTGTCATGTTTCTTTATCCGCTATCATTTAAATGATATTGTTAATTGGTGGTACTTTTTTAGCGATTTAATGAATTCGTGTTTATACTACCTATACTTTTTATTAGAAATAGACAACAGATATGTTTATTTATTAAAGCTAAAGTCATCTAAATTGATTTGAAAATTTTTTTTTGAGATTTTAAAATGCTATTCATAATATTTTACTTTTAAATTTGGAATTTTTTGAGGAATTATATTATTTTCTTAAGTTTCCATTTAAGTAATATTGACTCAGTTAATTGGTAGTACTTGCGATTTAATGAATTTTTATTGAAAATAAGCAACAAATAACTTTATTTATTAAAGCTTAAGTCATCTAAATTGATCGTAAAATTGTTTTGAGATTTGAAAATGCAATTCATAATATTTTAATTCTAAATTTGGATTTTTTGGGAGAATTAAATCATTTTCTTAAGTTTTCATTTAAGTAACATTAACTCTGTTAATTGGTGGTACTTTTTTTTAGCGAATTCGTGTTTATACTTGTAATTTTGATTAAAAGTAAAAAGCAAATAGCTTTAGATTTTAAAGCTAAAGTTATTTAAATTGATTTAAAAAATTGTTGAGATTTCAAAATGCTGTATATTATAATTTTACTTTTAAATTTGGAATTTTTGGGAGAATTATACCATTTTCTTAAGTTTCCATTTAGGTAACATTGACTCAGATAATTGGTGGTACTTTTTTTCGCAATTTAGTGAATTCGTGTTTATACTTGTAATTTTGATTGGAAATAAACAACAGATATCTTTTATTTATTAAAGCTAAAGTCATCTAAACTGATTTGAAAAATTGTTTTAAAATTTAAAAACGCATTTCATAATATTTTACTTTTAAATTTGAAATTTTTGGGAGAATTATATCGTTTTCTTTAGTTTTCATTTAAGTAACATTAACTCAGTTAATTGGTGGCACTTTTTTAGTGAATTTGTGTTTATAATTGTAATTTTGATTGGAAATAAAAAACAGATAGCTTTAGTTATTAAAGTTAAAGTCATTTAAAGTGATTTAAAAAATTGTTTTGAGATTTCAAAATGCAATTCATAATATTTAACTTTTAAATTTGGAATTTTTGGGGGAATGAAACTATTATTTAACACTACTATTTAATCGTGACGAAATTTCGTTACAATTTGTTGTACGTACTTTTATAATTTTATTATTTGGAATCGAAATAGCGAAAGTATTTTTTAAGTTTTATAATTTCCATGAATAGCAAAGTGAATAAAAATAAATAAAATCAAACGCATATAAATATTGGCAATATATTTACATGAAAAACTATTTATGGTTTAATAACACAGCTGTTAGCAAATAGGTAATAATAAATAGCGCACTCTAAAAATGGCAATGATTTCATATCTAGTTATAGTTTTCTCATCCTGCGACCTGCGCTGACAAGCATTCCTGCTTCTGCTTCTGCTAATGTTTCTGTTTCTGCTACTGATGTTACTTACTCACACACAAGCCTCGTTTGTATAAATAATTATGATACAAGTGTTGTTATAATCTAAGCAATTTGTGTTACGATATTGCTACACTCTAATGCATGCGCTCTGCTATAAATTATTATATATGTATGGTTTATGAAAACAGTTGGCTATGGACTGGAAGATTATTATGTTTCTTTCATTGTCTAGACATTTGACATTTATGATTTAATACGTTTATATTATATTTTATTGTTTTTCTACATCGTTTTTAACTTATTTTTGAAACAATGTAAATAATGTTTTTGATATTATTTGTATTACTTAAATTAATTTGTTCTTTTTTATAGTAATTCTAGTTTTTGTGATGATAAATTTATTAAGAAGTGTGAAAAATTATGTATATTATATATTATTAATTTGTTTTTTCTATTTTAGGTGAGTTTCTATTTTTTATCTAATGCTTCAACAACATGAAAATTTCAAAAATACGTAAGTTATCAAAAAAATTAGAAATATTGTAATTTTATATCGAAGTAAAGTATCTTTATTATATATTTATATATTAAAATTTATAAACATTTAAAAAAACTGATAAAGATAATAACAAAACCATTTAATAAGAAAACCATTCATGTATAAACCCACTTCATAACTAAATAAATTAATAAATAACTCCAAAACGCGCTACACAACACAAAAAAATACTCCCTAATTATATATTTCTAAATGAATAATTTTATTGTCCGTATTTATTTACGAGTTTTTGTTCAATTATCATCCCAATTGATCTGTTAAGTTGCCACCCCTGAGTCCATCAACGAACTGGTTTAAATCTGATAAATTTACAACTAAACGAACGGAAATAGAATGAAAAAAATATCCCTAGAACGTTAAATGAAACCCGTCTTAAGAAACGTGCGATAATAAGAACACGGGTTGTCGCGATCAAACTTTAGATATAGCGTTTTTATTTTTGTTTTCAATGTTGGTCATTCTGGTGTTACTTCGATTGTAATACGTGGTTTTATTACGTGTTTTTGATAATTTATTTATGCCTTTTTTTGTTTATTTTGTTTCATTCCACAGAGCTTTATAATTACTCTAAAAAAAAATTTATTTTTTTTTAAATCTAGATTATAATTTTATTTTTGATAAAAATTGTTGGTTTATTTTATGTTAACTACAATAACCGTACGTTAAAAAGTAATTAATTCAATTTTAAAATGCAGTTATAAATATCGGTATAAACACAAAAGTAAAATAAAAATATTTCAAAATAAAGTAGGCGAGTTTTTTTGTTTATTAAATGAATAAACACTTTTATAACTTTCTATAAACCATTTCCGTATCAAATCTATAATTCTACGGAACACTAGTTTTAAATAAGAAGTGATTTAAACTCGAATGATCACAACCTCACAAAACACAAAAAAATGTCATCAAAAACAGAAAAACGAAACAACAAAATATCAACGTTGGCTTGAACAATTGTTTTATTCTATTTTGTTTTCATTATTTATTCCGTTCTGCTGTCCGAATACGTGACAAAAGAAACGGCTAGCTTGAATTCCATTAAATTTAAATTGCATCAAATTTACTAGCGGACGAAAGAGTAAAAAATAAAAATTGAAAAAAAGAAATGTTTCGAGATGTGACGAATGAAAGAAACCGACGAACTTCTCACCCGAAACGTGCGAGGATAAAAATCTTTGAATAAAATAAATTTGTGATTGTTTCCAAGTTGTATTGTGCTTGTTTTTACAGGCCTGCATTTGTTACTGACAATTGTTTTGGAATTGGAATGTTGGCGGCTTTGTGATTTAGAATTAAGGAATGGACATTTTTACTGCTGCCTTCAACTGTTTTCAGTTTCTTAAACTCGTGATATTTTATATTTCTAATAAAATCTATTCTTGTTATATTGAAATAAACTGGCAGAAAAACAAATGAGACACTCGAAATTCGTGAAATTTTGCCCATTTTCAAACCGTCATTACTCGGCGTAATTTCAATCGATTTTGATGAACCTTTAAGGGAAAACAAGTATAAAGTGTCTTCTTTCAAGGCATGTATGCGATCTTAAGCGTAACCTCTTCCGCTCCCCTAAAGCACCCCTGTGAAAAAAAAAGTTTTGAATCGAAAAAATGTCCAACTTTGACGATGTGCACGGAGTTGGAAAAAATGTCGACTCGATTCACCATAATGACATTAAAATTTGGTAAATTTCCTGTACAGAGTTCAAAGAACAAACTTCCTAGGATGATTTGGAGCAAAGTTATGGGTGTTTGATAAAAAGTGCATTTTGAGGCTTTTCGCACATAACTCAGCGACTATTCGACCAAATTGGACGATTCTTTCAGGAGAAGAAACCGTTTTGGCTATTCTTTAAGAGGGTAAACTCAAATAAGGATTACCCCTTTTCTGACCCTTCAAACCCTCAACAATAAAACTACGTTTTTGGGCCAAAAAACGTTCAACTTTAGCGATCTTCACAGAGTTGGAAGATTTTTTTCCAGAAATTTAATCTCCAGCACAATAAAGTGCATTCAATTCCTTGTAAAATAAGCAAAAACCGAGCTGCCTACGATGTTCTCATTCCAAGTTATGGGTGTTCAAAATCGCAACTGCATTTTGAGTCTTTTTTACTCAAAACTCACAGTTTTTCGCCGAAAATTGTCAATTTTTGTACGATTGAAATTTCCTTTGCATGTTTTCGAATTTCGCCAGTGTTTATAATTCTATGTTGTATTTTTCTAGAATACAGTTAAAAGCTTCTAGATAGTCTAGAACGTTCTAAAATAATAGGTTTAAAGCTTCATTAATTGTAGTATATAATTATTCCGAAATATGTTCTAATATATTTTCGTCGACAATTCAAAGAGTAAAATAAAACAATAAAAAATTAATAAATAAAACATTTACAAGTATAAAACAAAAAACTCAATGACATAACATGATAATTACAAATAAAAAAAAAGCTGTTTTTTTATCGGGAAGTATTTATAAAAAGAACACCGATACTTGAGACACCTACATACATACAACAAGAAAAATAAAAACAAAATGGAATATTAAAATTAACATAAAACAACACATGCTTAATTAGTATTTACTGCATTAATTAACTAAATATCTATTATCTTTTTATTTATTGCATGAAACTAAAAACTTTTTTATGTATATTTTATTTCACTATTTTAGAAATATAATATCTTAATTGTTTATATTAATTAAAAATATTTTCTTATTAAGTTAATGAAGAGATACATTTTAATCGTAAAGTAGCAATAATTTTATGTCACATTTAATTAATAATTTATTCATATGTTTATTAGATTCTACACTTAATTTTGTAGTTTATAAATGAATATCTTTATTTGAAATTATTTTTTAAGATAAATTTGATAAAGAAATATCGCGTAATATATATTATTTAAATATTTATGAAAACTCGCTTTGATAAAGTTATTTATTTTCATTTCCTCTTATCATTAAAACTCCAGAATTTTAAATCGTTTTTTTTAAAGAGTATTTTGTATTTCTTGAACTGTTATTTTGATAAAACTAATGTTTACATTTTAAATAATAAATATAATACAACTGTATTTAAGTTTTTAGTTTCGTTTGAAAATTTTTAATGCAGAAAGAGCTATATTCATTATGTTTGATATCTGCTTTACTTTTTAAATGAAACTTGAAGAATGAATATTAAAGGTAGATAAAAATATTCTTATTTGCATTTATGCAGAAATGATTTATCAAAATATTGTGCTTTAAATATTTTATGTCGGTTTTTCGTTTCATCTACATAAATGAAACTTTTTTCATAAATTTAAAATAAGAAAGAAATATTTTTAACTGTGTTTACACATAAATAACACGTTGGGACATCATGCTTAATCTTTTTAATGTCGTTTTTTCGTTTCATCAATTATAGATTTGTTCTTGATTTCCATAAATTATTATTTTTGAAATATATTTTAAGAAACAAATTTTAACTCGAAAGAAATAATTTACTATACATTGCGCTTAATCAGTCTCATGTCGTTTTTTCGTTTCATCAGCTATATATACATACATGTATATATTGCATAATTATGTACAAGTATATAATAAATAATTTATTTGTAATAAAAATAAAAAATAATTAATTTGATAAATTTATCTTCGAATAAATTATAGGTTTTTCTTAAAACAATTTTAATAAATTTAAAACGCTATTAAATAAATAAATAAATAAAAATGATTCCATAAAAGCGGTAAATATACCCGATAAAATATCGATAAATAACTAATTTGTCAATATTTTATGATAGTCTATTAAAAATATATCCATAAATAACAAACAATTAATAAAAATGATAAAATTTACGTAAAATGATAACCATATGTGCGTATAACCAAAGGCGTGTAACCTGGTAATAGTTGGTTATAATAGCAGTTATTACCGATTATCGAAGGCGTCTTTATAGGTAAATGACACCAAGAGTTAAAACCCACGTGCCTCAGGCCCATTAGTGTATGACCCCATCGGGATGCGAACCCACGCGTTATGTGTTAAGATGCTAAGATCGTTTACAGATGTTCACCTGTTTACTTACCTTGCAATGAGTTTGTCTTTTAGATTACTCCAAACTGGATATCAATAAATATGCATAAACGTTTTTTTTTTCTTTCGCGAAATACTCACTTTTCTGGGTTTCTTTATTAGAATTTTTTTCTAATTGCCATTTTTGTTCCCAGTACATCCCAAAAATGCTCGATAACATTTAAGTTTGGGGACTTATCAGTAGTAGCGCTTTTTGGCAATTATAGAGAAGCTATTTTTGTAATTATGGATGTGCTTTTTGGATCGTTATTTTAGTAAAATAAAAAAGGTCCAAAATGTCTAATTTTAATTTATTAATACTTCATTTTACCCACTGTGTTCTCAATAAAATGCTAATTTCCTACCCTTGAAGCTGATATATTATTTCAATTAACTACTTAAGAAGGGACCCCACCCTAACAGCTGTAAAAAAACAGTGATATTTAGGATTTTTTTTTTTTAAGTTAAATAACAATCGAATCATTTGGGGCTTTATACTATATTGTTACACGTATTTTAATTATTATTACAATTTTTTTTAGGTAAAAGTATTAATATTTGGAGCTGTGGTAGTCTTCGGCGTGAGACATCTCTAAAAAAAAAGGCATCTCCATGGATGCCAGTCGCGGGTCAGACTTTAAAGAAGGTAGAACAAAAACGTTTAGATTTCCTCAAACTATATTAGATTGGCTATCGTGNTTGTGAAAATATTAGCACATAAGTTCTTTGTTTATTTTGGTTGGGTCTTATATTTTGAAGAGGTGGCAGGATGTTTGTTATTTCATTTACAATTTTTACTCGTTAAATTTTATTTTATGGTTATGTATATATTGTAGTTACAAACGTGTTATTATTTACTTTTTCATTTATTCATTTGTTTATATAAAACAATTGCTAACTGTCCGTATTATTGAACGATACACATTAATTTTATAACTAACTTCAGAAATTAAAACTAGAATTAATAAATTGAATAGTAAGATTTATAAAAAGTTAAAATCCGGTCCTGAAAACGCAAACAAATTTAAACACACTTCGTACTTGAACGAAGAACATTAATTATAAAACCATGTACACCTACACTTTTAACATACGCATTATAAAACCGCCATATAACTTTATAGCAAAGCTTAAGTTGATAGTAGTTACACCACAAAAGGATTCTACCTAATTTGGTGTCCGCTTCGTTTTACTTCTCCCAAATACAATATACAAAGTAACTACAGGATGTATCAAAACAAACGGTAAACATAAAATTCGTTCTAAAGATAAATAATAGCGCATATGGGGACAAAAGTCAAAGGTTTTTCAGCAAACAAATGAATATGCGTTTTTATTGTTGTTAATTTGGTTTTTATTTATTGAATTTCTTTAAATGGAGTTTTTATTATTTATTATAGCGTTTGGTTGTAAAGTTAATTTATATTTAAGGTTAGAATTATTCATATGTAAATTGGTAATGTACAATTATTATAGAAATTTATTGTTTTATTGCTTTGCTATGAAAGTTAAATTCAAATGTTTTGTTGTTACAGCTTTTGTTTTCTACCTTCAATTGTTTGTTTTGTTGTAGACGCCTACTATATTTAAAATAAATGTTATAATTTATTTTTATAACAGTTTTAAATAATTGTAATGGAATTCTTTAGTTTAAATTAGCAAAGTTTCCTTCACTGTTTGTCCTTCTTGCGTTATTTTTATTACCGAACCATTTTAAGCAAGTATTACAAGATTATGACCCTGATTTGATAAAACAAGACAATTGTTCTGAAGTCACAAAACCTTTCTAAGAACCTAGAAAATCTGAAGAAATGAACAATAAAAAGTTATAAACGAGCTGCCATAAAACGCAAAACTCACTACTTTATATAATTACTCATAAATCAAAATACTTATTAACAATTCTGTGCACTAGAATAATAAATATAACCGCAACAAATAATGAATAACTAAATTTAAGTTTAAAAAATGTTAATACACTTGCATACATTAGTGTGAACATACATACGAACAAACGCCAAGTTAAACACATTATACAAATCAATTATGTTTACTACTGCATGCGAAAACACATTTTAAACTATGTAGAAGTGGAACTGTATAAAGATAAACAAAGATAGAATATACATGAATTAGTGTTAAGAATGTTGCATTAAAATCTTGCATGTTGAATGCTAATAGGTTTGTATTGTTTATTATTTATTTTATATTATATATACATATATCTATCAGCGTACAACTTATTTTGCTATTCTGTTATTTATTTATTTTAATTTAAAACTAAATGTATGTAAGTTCTGCAGTAGTTCATAAAAACAGTTGTGACGTAGCTAGTGCTTTTTTCTAATCTTGTCGACATTTATTTGGGCGACACTTAGTAGGGGTGCCAAAATTTTAGATCCGGTCTTATAAAAATATGTATTAAAATTTAGTAAGCAACTTAACAAGTTTAAGTCAAGATAAAATAATCTATGATTAGATTTTACTTACGAAATAAACTAGTTTAATGGGAGATTTCAGAATTATAAACGCTTTTTAAAATTAAGTGAGCAAGTAAATCTGACATTAAATTAACTGTCGGAAATTCGGGGTTTTAAAATTAAATGGACGGTTTAAATTCATAATCAGTAACAGTTAATTGTGAATTACACCTTGACAGTACAAAAATTTCAAAATAAATAGGTAGTTTTCTATCAAAAATTAAATATGTAATACATTTTTAACAATGTCTACTATTTCTGAATATGATAAATCAACAGAGAGTGATTCTGAAAATATTTATATTGCTTTAGAATTATTGTAAATTCTATTAACATCAGAATTACAATAGATAATAAATAATTATAGAATTTATCTATTTGACATGTGTCATTTTAAAAGAAAATTCAAACCAAAATTTGTCTAGCTAATAAAGTGATAGTTAATAATTTAAATTGAAGACGTTGTCGGCACTTGGTGGAACATTTTTTAAATATTGAAATAAAATATAATTAAAAATCAAAACACTTGGTGATGTCCATTAAAAAAATTTTATTTAAAATTCTTACAACCATCATTTTAGTTTAGAAAATAGTTTAGAAATACAGGTCAAGTTTTAATGAATGAGCAAGTAGNTGTTTTGATTTTTAATTATATTTTATTTCAATATGATAGTTCATATGTTAAAAACGATTTGAAAATCAATTTATAAAAATCATTACTTAGCAACAAGCACAATAGTCCGTAATTCACAACTAATATTAAGATCACAAAAAATAAATCTCCATTTAGTTAATTTACACATAGAATTGTTTTATTACTCAAGTTGATAAATAATAGATGATTAAGATCGGGCCTTGATATTTTAAAAATAGAAACAAACATATAACAGAATTTGTCACATTTGAATAACAGAATCGGCACTGCATAAGCAACAGTGCTTTCTCTACTTTGAAGTGCACAGTTTCTTATAAGGAGTTTTATAATATTGAAAATTGGAGGTGCTGCAGTTTCACAGTGCCGTATGCTAGTCACAAATTAAATTTTAATTGAATATTTAATATTTATTATGAGAACATTTTTTCTCTCAAATAATAGCTATAAATAATAATTCGATAGAAAAGATTAAAGAAAGAATGTTTTTGATTTAGAATTTATTTCTTGTGTCGTTCATCTAATTTAAAAGTAACATATGAGCATCGAAATCAGTCATTCAAATGTCAAATCCATGTGTTTCATATAACAAAATCTATTTCTAAAGTGTTCATCATCCACAAATGCAAATAAAACATATTTAGAAAGAATGCTAGCAAGCCAAGTAGCGTAATATCCCTATCATCATCGTCAGACATAAGCATTCTCATCAATGAAATCTGATTTCCTTGAGATGACTCCCACGTGAGTCTGCCTGTTTCACCTTTGAAGTCTCTAATTAAACTTGGCACTCGCTAGTAATACGCATGCGTATGTGAATATTTACTGTTTGTGTTTGAGTATTGCGACATTGGGTTCTTGTTTAAAGAAAAAGTTCGTGTTTTTACTGTTGTTGCTATTCAATGTTTGAGTTTTGTTCATTCATGAGGAATGGTAATGAGTTGGTGAGATTTGGTAATTGGTGATGGTACTTTGCGCTGTTTTAT
>CM008240.1:5606829-5617207 GCA_002278615.1 Pogonus chalceus | reverse complement strand
TTTTTTTTCACAGAGGTGCTTTAGGAGAGCGGAAGGGGTGACGCTAAAGATCGCATACATGCCTTGAAAGAAGACACTTTAAACTTGTTTTCCCTTAAACGTTCATCAAAATCGATTGAAACTACTACGCCGAGTAATGACGGTTTGAAAATGGGCAAAATTTCACGAATTTCGAGTGTCTCATTTTTATTTTCGACCAGTGTATATAAACACATTATTTTTAAATAAAAATACAATTTAGTGACATAAATGTTTCGTATACAAAAAATAAAATCAAAAAGTTTTATTTTATGATCAAAAACGTATTAATTGATATCTAATCTATTTCAAAATTTAACGCTTAAAAAATATATTTGTTCTGTTAATTTAAATATTTAATATTTACATAAATACTATAAAACTATAAATGACAAATGCTTGTTATTAACTTTCTTATCAATACACACCTGCGCATAACTAATATAACATCTTTCAAAACTTAATCACAAGAATAAAACCTTATCAACATTAAAAACAAATATAATGGTCATTAACCTTACAAAATATTTACAATAACGAGAAATTTCCAATCATCCTAAATACACACCTGTGTATGCAATCGAAATAAATAGAATTTACAATAATCGCATCGTGAGAACTTGGAATCTCTTACAGAAACGGTATTTAAATGAAACGTGCTCTTGTAATTATTGTTAAACTTTACTATTTGTTAGTAATACAATTTATTTTTGCCATGAATCACTTTATAGTATATTCATTCAATAAATATGTCGATTTTCTTTTGTTTTAAAGCATTAGTATTTGAAACAATTGAATACGCGGAATGTCAACTTGATTTTTATATCGGATTAAGAAGGTTATACTTTGTGTTTTGTGACTAAACTTTTATTATTTTTCAATGAAATATTGTTTTGACTGTGTAGTTAATAATTTTTTTTATATTAATCATTTCTTATTTAACGATTTATATGTTTTTTAAGTTATAATTTTTTTATTAATATGTTTATTACAATGTATGCGTGATAATGAACACGTGCGATCTTAAATATATTGTATTATATATGATATGTTACACATATGGCTAAAATATTTCTGTTGGGCGTGTAAATAATAGCGTATTGACTTCATAGATTTGTTATCTTGTCATTACGATAACTATTAAATATTTATTTGTTGAAATTTCTAGAAAAATATTGGTAAATTGACAGTTTTATAACCTAATATTTTTAATAACAATTGAAAACAATGCTATTTCTAATAAATTCGAAGTTTAATTGTGTTTAAAGCATTTATTGTTTAATTATTTCATATTTTTAAGTTGGTAAAGCTTTAATTTATATTTTATTGTTAAACAACAATGTAAAGTTGACAGTTAAAGAACTTAAAATATTAATAAAACAATTGAAATCTGAAACTGTTATTACACTAATTAGACTTTTTTAAATCAAAATGTGATTTTAAATTGTATTGAATCGTTAAAAATTGTTAACAACTGTTAACAACAATGTAATTTTGACAGTTTTATAACTTTAAATATTCATTTATTTGATTTATAACATTTTTTTGTTCATTCGCAGCAATTGAATTGATAAAATTTATTCTGTGATAAGATTCCAGTAATATTTTTGTTAAAGTGGGCGTCCAAGCCATTTATATCACCTCTTCCATTCAAGTATGTCTATTTTTCAATTCCAATTAAAAATTGTTAATTGTTCAATTGTTCGTATCCATCACAGAGTAGGCTGTGACCACACCTCTATAACTTCGCCTACATGTGTTTCGTTTCGAATTTCATCTGTTTAAGCGTTTGTGTTTTATTTTTTCTTCAACTTGGCGACATACTAAGCACGTTCTAATACTAGTGTTTTAGTTTCGGGTGTGCTCTATCTTTTGTTTTGATAATAGAATCTAGTATGTGGGTATTATTGTAATTGTCTGGTAATTTGATGTGTTTATGTTTTTATGAACTTTAGCTTCTGTTTTTCGTTTGAATTTATTATTAACTGGGCGTGATTTGATGTGTTATGAATATAAATTATATTGTTTTAAACTGCTTAAATTTTGCTTTTTATATTAAAATCAAGTATGTGTTATTTATGAAATGATACATTGAATATAATACCAATGAATTTAATTTAAAACCTCTTAAGAAAACCTTACAAGTTCTTAGAATGTCAGGTAGGAATATGATGAATGGTTTCACACCTACAAATCTGCCATACAACAAACCAGTGGCGTCCAATTTTTATTTCTTCCCCTTTTAAATGATTATTAATTACATTTGTTGGAATTTCCTATGTTGCGATTTTAAAATTATGATAAGCCACCCATTGTGCGGGTAAGGTTCGCTGTTTTTAATCCAGTTGGCTATGCTTGAATACAAATGACAGTCGCTGAAAAATTGATGCTCTTTTTTATTTCTGCTATTGTTGTTGCAATATTTTTTCTAACCATTACAAATTTAAAGATTTTTTTAAACATAAGATTAATTTATATTTGAAATATTTTACAAAAATCTGTTAAAAAAACAATAATAAATTTATTTAAATCCTTTTTTAACAAATGTTGACAAGAATAATACTAAATTAAAATTTAGTTGTTTATAATCATAATATACAGCGATAAATTTTGAATAATTTATGTAAAACACTTGAAACAACATTGTTAATCCTTTTTTCTAATATTTCACAGAAACGCGTCTTATCTAGAACAATATATTTTTCAAGACATAAAATAATCTTTTCAATAAGTTATAGTTATTTTGGAAACATAAATTTAGATTAATTTAAATATATTATAAATAAGAAAAGTCCAGATTTAAAAGTCTAGACTTATAGTCTAGTCATTTAGACATAATAAGTTTATTTACAATTGTTTTATACCTTTTGTTTATTCATAACTTACTTAAATTTATTTAGTACTTTTTAAACCATAAAATTTTAAAATTGTACTATCGTAAAACCTAAAAATTGGATTCCATATTTTTACGAAGCATAAAACCTGTCTAAAAAAATTAATCCATAAAGAATGCTATAAAACCTTCGTTATTAATACAAATGGAAACAAAATTTCATTTGACAACTCCAGATATAAAAAAAAACTAACATAAATTATAGAATTACCCTAAACCAATGTCATAAAACGGTTTAAATTATAGTTATCGTGCATTTTGGAATAGACATCGTTGAAAAAAAAAAAAACATCCGAACATCTGTGTAGTTTAGTTCACACCTTACAAAGTGATCCTGCTGAGCAAATTCCGACCTTACATAAGGATAACGTAAGAACTAATGGTCATCTTGTACAGTATCACACTTGGTCAGCACAGAAGAAAATAGCCTACTGAGAAAACCCATAACTTATATGCAGGCAGCTTGATGGAAAGTAGTTTTGATACCGTTTATGCACTTGCATATGACTTATTTTCGCTATAAATATATGTTTTCAACGGAAAATTAAACAAATTTTAATAATTAACTCACATTTAATTGTTTTTTATTCAATTAAATACATATTTATTATATTATTATTATAAAAATAACATTTTTAATATATTACAACTCAAAACTACCTTCCAATTCATGGCTATGTGCAGTACAATAGCTGTCCCCCCACTACTCGCAATGGGACGCAGTTGTTTTTTCACAGCTTGCTATAACAACCTGTAATCTGTGGGATGGTACATTTAGTAGATGCTGAGTTGCTGTAATAAACGCATGTGCTGCATTTATTCGTATTTTCGTGTGACATATACGCGTCTGTTTATGTTACCATAGTAACCGTGTTGTGAACGCAAAATGTGACTAGATTTTTACTTGTTTTAAGTGCATTTTGTGAGATTTTTAAGTGGAAATAACGAAATAAATATGAGATTACGGAAAAAATATGCTGCCGGTTTGTATTTTTTATGAATTTTACTGTACTTAATAGTTTAAATAAATGGAAAAAGCCGGTTTCTATAAAATTAGAACAACTAAATACTTATTAATGTAGTTTTCATGTACGTAAAAAAGTATTGTTGAATAATACAATTCGTAGCAAAGTACAAAATTTGTTTCAAACATAGAATTATTGCAATAATGCAATTTTAAAACACGATAATGTTTTTACGAACGTAGTTTTCCTAATAAAAATGTATGTTAATTATCTAACTTGATTTAAAACTTATATTTCCTTGTTAAATACTGAAATATTCTCTGCATATAATTATAAGTGCTTCTAGACTTCTATTTAATTAATAATCACCGTTTGAAAGCAGGCGTTGCTATAAAAATTAATTACATATCGAAATTAATCATAATAATTAGCGATAAAATATTTTTAAATGCCAGTTTACGAAATTAACATAAATATTAAATTTTTAACTTGTCAAAATTGAAAAACGAACTTCATTTGTCATAAAACAAACGAAATAACAAATTGATGTTCATTTATTTTCTCACGGCTCATTTGATATAATAAAAAATTAAGAAAACGGATTTACTTAATTCAATTATTTTAATATCGTGTCATTATATCTACAAAATAAATATTCTCGCACGTCTAATTTCATTTAATCCTTCATTAATTAAAATTAATCTATAAAACAGTGTTATTAAGAACCGCAATTTCAATGTATAAATTTGAATTTAATTACAGAATTTACATCATAGTTTAAAATTGTCAACGTTGTTGTTGGATTTAATAAATATTCCAATAAATTATTATAATTTTATCGGTCACATATGAAAAACTTTAAACTTAAATTATATAAGTATATTTTCCTGGTAGAAAAAAAAAAATATTACACATGATTCATAGCCACCTGTCAAGATTTAAATTTCGCGCGTATTTTCTGCATGACATATGCAAAAATTATTATAAAAATTACATATTGCTGTTTGATGACCTTGTTAAATTGCTGCCCACTTATTAATTTCATAGTATCATCATTTTAATTATAAATATATCTGTTGAATGAAAGATATTGTATATTTTGTTTCTGAATACATAGATACGACTATATTTTTAGTTTACCCAAATATTGACTCGATATTTTTGTTTTTAAAAACAAATTAATCTTGTAATATTATATTTATTATGTTAGATTAAAAATATGTACCCAGATTTTAATAATAAATTAGTTAAATTAATTAATATTCATTTCAAAATTTGTTCTTACTATTTTAAGAATTATAATTAATTTGTCGAACTATTTCAAAGTATGTTAATCATCAAATTAATTCATTCTATTAAGCAAATTGCGAAAAATTTGCATATTACCATTTTTAGGAACCTCACCTTATTATTATTATTTAAAAAAAATACTCACCTGTTTTAGTAATTCATTAAATCGATAGAAATTTTTAATATTTGAAAATAAAAACATATGGCGCTTAAATATTGCAAATCTAATCACGTAATGCAATAAAAATGTTAAAAAATTATTGTATTGCAGTAAATTAAGATTAAGATACATGAAAGCTATTCCTTATATGGTTTAAAAACAAGAAAGTTATGCTTAAGCTGGCATAAGATATTTTTTGTGTCAAGATTAACGTGATGTATTCCAATTTTTTATTTATTTTAACTTATATGAATCTGAATTTTACGGATTTATTGTTAAATCATTTGTTTAAACAATAGAACGTCTGTATTTTAATGATTTTTATTCGAAAATACGAGAAAGGATAAAATGACAAGTTTCACACGAACGACCTTCGCAATTATTTCACTCTGTTTTTCTCGACTAGTTTTTTTATAAATTTGTTTTATTTACTACTACATTTACCGCGAGTTTGTTGTAATTTTACCTTGTATAGTCAGCTGTGGATTTCTGCAAAAAATTAGACATTTCTTTGTTTTTAGTGTTTTGTTTTTTCTTTTCTAAAAAATGTTATTTCGATGTTACTAGCTATATACTTCGGTTTTTTCAGATTAAATTGTATTTGCTACACTATGGGGATTATTTAAGAAATTATAATGCTTTTTTTTTCATATTTTTTAATTAGGAAATCTCTATGAAACAAATGCAATCATTATTATTTTCTTTTGTTTTAAATTTGATTGTTTATCTTTGTTTGAAATATTTAATAAAATTATAGTATTTTCTGTGGAATATCTTTTAAAACAAATGAAGTGTTATTTATACTCATTTGTTATAAATTTGTACTATTTATTGTTTATTTTGTAATTTTGGCGTTTCTGGATATATATTTTTGAATTTAAATATAAAAAAAATGAATTAAAATGGCGGAAATGGAAGATTTTTTAAATAGATGGGTGTGTATAAACTAGGGATGCAACGGAGGTGGGTTTTATCGGAACTGAAGTCAGAATCTAAGTTTTTGAATTTGGTTTACCGGAACTGAAGTCATAATCTAAGTTTTTGGATTTGGTTTACCGGAACCGAAATCGGAGTCTGAGGCGGAAACACAGGTGGTGGCAGAAAAGATATGTTTTTAGGGGCAAATAAAAACAATATTCAGTTAAACTCTCTATTTTTAATTAGAAAATAATAAATCTACACAGGCGATGAAAATAAAAATTTAAATATTTCCAATAACAGTTAGCAAATGAAATCAAATGAATTGGCTCTAAAAGCGGAATATTATATTTAATAAACAAAAGCTTCGCAGCTTTATCTTCGTTTAATCTATTTCTTAAAGTGTCATAGATTAGACCTCCGATTTAAAAGTGTCAAAGCCGAAAACGGAACCGGAGGTGTAAAAACAATCGGATGTTCCGACATATCGGAATCGGAATCGAGGCTCCGTAACATCCNACTCAGAATTTTATAAAATTAAATATATTTAATAATATAAGTATGGAAATAAATTTTTATTTACCGTGAAAAGTCAAATGATTTTCAATTGTTTCAAATAAAATAACAAATGAATTGCTTAGACAATGATATTCGTAAATATAACTAAATTTTAAGTTTTAAGTTATATTTTATATTTATCGGTTATTTATAAGTTGTTAATGGCAAAAATGAAATATTAAAACAATAAAAATCTAAACGGAATTTCTATTATCAACCATTTTATATAAACTGATTAACAAGAATACAATTAAAATCGTTTAAGCTTTCTCTAGTACAGTTTACTCCAAGGTTGACTAGAAACAAATACTTAGTGGGTGGTTAAATTATCATATGTGGTAAATAAATGATAATAGATGCCGGATTTTGCATCTGGTTGCAAATCAAATTGCATTGTCATGATTTAATTAAACAGTACACGCTTGTTATAAAAAAAATACTATGCATTATTTCGCGTAGGTTTATGGATAATAGATTCTTCGAAATTTTATCTGAAACTTGTTTTATTTTGCAGTTCGGAAGTGTTACTGTGAGGGTCATTGTCCAAATGAGCATGTATATATTGGAACATGCGAAGTCCGACCTGGTGGTCAATGTTTTAGCGCCATTGAGGAAATAACAAATGAAGAAACAGGGTTAATAGAGTCTCAAAGAACTTATGGATGTCTACCGCCCGAAGAAAGTGGATTTATGCAAGTAAGTAATTATATTTAAAAAAATACGAAATAATAACTTATCATAAATAAAAAAAATATGTTTTATTTATCTTGATTTTACCTTTATTTACTTAACAAAAAATTTACCACACTTTCGTGCCAGGTGTGAAGAATAAAATGAATAAATTTTCATTATTTAATTTATAATATTATGGAAATGTAAAACTGTGTATGTCAGCAAACTGTTTTAATTTGCCTGTGAATTTATTAATCTGCAATTAGTAATACTTTATATTAATGAAAATATTGTTTTTTTATGATTTTATGATTCGAAAAAAACTTGTGAACATGTTTATATTAACTATGAACAAAGTGCATTTGTTTATTTCATATTTAATATAATAAATTATTTTTGTTTGACGACAAATTTTCTATTAATTTTATTTTGAATATTTTATTTATACGACTAAGTTTTAAATTATTTTGTTTACATTTATTTTATTTATTTTTATAAATTCCATTTCTTTTTCTTTTGAAATGCATTTGCGTATTATATGTTTATATCAATTTATTATTTAATTTATCGATCTTTGATCATCAAATACTGAGAACTCTTTAAGAGTAACTTAAAAAATATACTACAAAGTATCCCAAAAGGGTCGGGGTATTTCTGAAGTTTGGAAACATTTCAATAGCAAAATTTAATCGTTGAAGATGGTCTGTTGGTTTTAATTCTTACATAAGCTGAAATTTGTAATGTTTAAGATGAAAATCCTTCCTTATAATTTTCGAACGTTTTAATTCTTGACTCTTTTAGGATACCTTGTATAATTTTTTAGCTTTTATAGTTCTTTAGAGAAACTCGTCAGNAAAAAAAAAAACTGTTCATTTATTAAAACTTGATCCTATTCTTATCAAAATTTTGCGATTTTTGTCTTTACCTTGCTGTTTGAAAAATACGGGTATCATATTTTTGACCGCTTAGTTGTCGAAATTTTCAGGCTGGTAGAACAATAAAAATTGAAGTGGGCAAAATTTGGGCTTTAAGAGTGATGTGTTTTTATGAACTAGTGTCAACTGTCTTTGGAATCCATCTCGGAACACCTTTTGTGATAATTCAACACTAATATAACACAGATTAGCAATTTAGGAAATTTTTACATGTTTATATTTGCGAAAAACAATTTATGCCCGGTTGTCCAAAACTATGGATATCAGTGACACTTATTTTGTCCTAATTAAAATCTTTCAACCAATTATACATTAAAAAAATTTAAACAGACTATTTTAATTTGCATTAAAATCATTTTAAACATATTCTTGACATATTTCATAATTAACGCTGATTTTCACACCTTTGGATAGTAAATATCTTATCATTGAATGTTGCCTCTCTGGCATATACGTTTTAAGCGGAGCTGGCATTTTGAAATGAACAAAAAATATTATATTTTTATTTATTATGGAAGAAAATTTAACTAAATGTGTTCTTAAGGTTGTGAACTCTCTGCATCAAAAAGTTTTATTGCCATTGAATGAACCGTTTTTCTTCTACATCAATTTGTTTTATTAATTATTGAACGTTCCTCGTAAAATCTCTTTCCAAAATTTATCCAAAAACATATTTTGAATTGTTAAGACAAAAGAATTTCAAATTAAATGTCTTTATCTAAATATAATGATTTGATGCATCACAAGATTTGTTTTAAAAACTGGAAATTCAATTAAACATAGAATTCCATAGAATAATTTAATAAAATTGCATATATTCATAATTATATATTATTATTATTATTTAATTTTTCTATTACTGTTATTAAAAGAATTCATAATAAGCTAAATGGATTTATGGGAAAATCTTCATCTACTATCGAGTTATTTATAATTTATTAATTCACAATTTTTATTATTTACAGTGCAAAGGCAGCATAGTCCCGCACTACAGAGGTAAAGCAATTGAATGTTGCGACTCGGAAGACCTATGCAATCAAAATTTAAAACCAACATATGTGCCACGAACAACGACTCCTAGTCCAGCCGATATAATATACGATGAAAACATTCATTACATAGCTTTAATAGTATCTCTAACAATATGTATAACTGTCTTCCTTGTAATTATGACGTGCGTGTATATTCGTTACCGGAAACGTGAAGATACCCGCAAACAAATGTATTTAATAAAAAATCAACGAAATTGCAGTGGTTACATCCCTAATAATCCATTAAATGATTGGATTGAACAAACTAGTGGATCAGGATCAGGAATGCCAAGTTTAGTGCAAAGTACAATAGCTAAACAAATCCAAATGGTTCATTCCATCGGGAAAGGAAGATACGGCGAAGTTTGGCTGGCACAATGGCGAGGCGAAAAAGTTGCTGTTAAAGTATTTTTCACAACTGAAGAAGCTTCATGGTTCAGAGAAACTGAAATTTATCAAACTGTCCTCATGCGACATGAAAATATTTTAGGGTTCATCGCGGCGGATATTAAAGGAACCGGAAGTTGGACGCAAATGTTACTAATAACAGATTATCATGAAAATGGATCATTACATGATTATCTACAAAATCATGTACTTGATCCAAGTTCATTGTTAGTTATGGCGTTATCTGTCGCAAATGGATTATCGCATCTTCACACGGAAATATACGGAACCAAAGGAAAACCAGCTATAAGTCATCGAGATATTAAAAGTAAAAATATTTTAGTCAAACGAAATGGTCAATGTGCAATTGCAGATTTCGGATTGGCTGTTAGATATATTTCTGAAAGTGATGAAATCGATATCGCACCTAACACAAGGGTCGGAACAAAACGTTACATGGCGCCGGAAGTTTTAGACGAAACAATAAATACAACAAATTTTGATGCCTTCAAAAAGGCGGATATGTATTCGCTAAGTTTAGTGTTTTGGGA
>CM008240.1:5586965-5599774 GCA_002278615.1 Pogonus chalceus | reverse complement strand
AAAAAATGAAATAAAAAAATTGTTTTAAGTTTTATCATTAAAAAAAATAGCACTGATTTAATGATTTCCGAGCTCAGTTATAATAATATAAATAATAAATTAATGTCTTATAAAATAAATAATACGCTCTAATATGATAAAAATTTTCACAGGATTTCAATGGTACAGAAAACATATGCCACCAACTTTGGAAGGCCAAATAACAATGGAAAAAACACCAAGTTACTGGGTAACAAGAGAAGCACCTAGAAGGCTACAGCACATGAATAACGCCGCTAAATTATTAGTAGTAGTTAGAGACCCAGTTACTAGATCAATTTCCGACTACACCCAAGCCGCAAGTAAACGTCCTGATATGAAAAAATTTGAACAACTTGCATTCCTAGATGGATCTTTAGGTGGATTAGTAAACACCTCATGGGGCCCTGTACGTTTAGGAATGTACGCTAGGTATTTAGAACGTTGGCTACAATGTTTTCCATTATCACAATTTTTATTCGTAAGCGGAGAACGTTTAGTAGTTGATCCAGCCGCCGAATTAGCGCGAGTTCAAGATTTTTTAGGATTGAAACGAGTTGTTACTGAGAAACATTTTTATTTTAATTCAACAAAAGGTTTTCCTTGTTTATTAAAATCCGAAGGGAGATCATCTCCACATTGTTTAGGGAAAACTAAAGGCAGAAGCCATCCACATATTGATCCGATAGCTTTACAACGATTAAGAGATTTTTACAGACCGTTTAATCAAAGATTTTACCAATTAACTGGTATTAATTTTGGCTGGCCGTAATTTTTAAAGCATACTATTTAAAATTTCAAGCTTAATTTTGAATTATTTTAAATAAAATCAGTTATTCGTACCAAATAAAGTCAATTACAAATAAAATAGTAAGATATCAAACTTACAATAAAAGAGAATATTTTATAATAAATAATATAAACATAAAAACATACGTATCTACAATTTAAATTTAATTTATTTATTTATTATGTTCACGACAATCAATTTATTCCATATCAAGTATTATTTTATTATTCCGTAAATATTTATTTTATATATACATATCAATTAAAATGTGTTCGCTAAAATTTTAAAACGAAAATAAGCAATGATTTCACATCGAAAAATATTTAAAATTTGCTATAAAAATGCTTTTTATTTAGAAATGTTTCAAAATATCAACTTGTTATTACAGTAACGATATTTGACCAAAATAATAAATTGATTAGATCAATAATAATAGAAAATTGTTACCAATGTTTCAATAAATAATTTAGAAATTAGTAAAATAATTTTACCAATAACTTACTGCCTCATATTTATTGTTAATAATTTTTAAAACTTTGATAAAACAAAATTTTAAGTATTTTATAAATTGTAGATTTTGATTAATAATATTTATATAGATTAAGATTAATTTTAAGCTATACTCAAACGTACAATAATAATTATGTATTACAATAAAAATAAGTTTTTTACTATAAAATAACTAATAAAGAAATAACATATAAAAATATTTTATTATTTAGTAAATAGTATAAGTAAAAAATATTAAAATAAAAATAAAAACTTACATAATAAATAAATTAATTATTGTCTAAATCAACTTTATGAAACTGATAAATTGCAACTGCTTCAGTACCAGCAAAAGAAGTTAAAATATTAGAATCGTTTTGAGAAACAGTTTCTAACGAAAATTCAGTCCCTGGTGGTCTAAAACATTAAAAAACAAATGAATATTTGTTTAATTTATCATTCAATTGTTCTTACTTTGTAATAACAGCCATTTCTTGATTTTGAGGTAAACATATATTAAATAAAGAATTATGATTTTCTTGTAATTCATAAATTGAAGGTCCATTCGTTTTTAATTCTTCAAATAAATCATTTAAATCATTGTCTGGTATTTCATCATGTTTTATTTTTTTGTTGGTAACTATGTTAGAACAAGAAGAAGTATTATGATCTTGAATTGTTCGTTTACCCGGTTCGAATTTCAGATGTTTGATTTTATATCCATTAAAAGCAAGTTCTTTGAAACTACGATATTTCGATAATTTTTGTTCTGTATCACAAAATACAGCATATCCTTGTTCAATACTAAAAGGCACACCATTCCAAAATAATTCCAACTTATTCATTTCCATTAAATACAAGCATTCTTCAGGTGTTAAATAAATATGTTTATCATCTTTAAAACCAAATTGCGGATATATTTTACCAACTAATCTAGTTACTTTCGCACAATTCTTTTCTTGAATCCAAATAGCTTCACATCGGAATTTTCTAAAAGGCTATTTATAAAGCTAGTTTCTTAATATTTTAGGTTAAAATTTACCTCCGATGTACGCGAACTTGTTCTAACTGTTGTTTCATTAAATTTAAATATTCTATTATTTTATTATTTTCTTCATCTGTGTTTTCAGGTATTAAAGCTTTTGTGCGAGGCAAATGCAATTGCTTCAAAGGAAATTGGTGCATTTTTACAAGATCTTTAACGCTAAGTTATTTATAATTAATTATACATTTATTTTAAATGTTTTACGGAATTACCTTATTTTAGTATTAGTATTAATATCCATGTTTTAAAATAACATATTTTAAGGTTATGTATGTGTAATGGTTTTAGGGATATTTTATATTTAAATTAAATTCCGTATTTCTTTTTATAACCTCCGTCAAAACCTCCGTGTTCAAGAAAATTCCTCAAATCTAATGCTTCTGTAGCTTCAATAACTAATCGAATTGCTTTTAATTTCGCTTGATTTTCTTTAGTATTCTTTTTTATTTTAACTAGCTCTGTAGCTAGATTGGATTTCTCCTCTTCAGCAACATCTAAATCACGTAATAATTTTGGGTATTTCAACATACCAGCGTTAATAGTTAATTTTTTTATTTTGATTCTATTTGAATTCCGTGTTGTTTTTAAATAATTCACGCGTTCCCGTAACTGTAATATTAATTATTAAATAATTAACGTTTAGATTTAATATAAATAAATAAATATACTTCGCCAATTCGTTGATCGCGCTCAGCAACAAGAGTTTTTTTATGTTCAATTTCCATTATTATTACATTTAGTTTTTCTCGTATGTGAGAGACTAATTGTACAGCGTATGCTAATCTTTCTCGCAAACGACGCAAATCGTCTTCTCTTTCTTCAACTTTATCTCGAAATGTGTTTATTTCCATTTGAATTTGTTCGTAGTCTATTAAATGGAAATTACCATCGAATATTTCGATATTTTTTAGTTTATCTTCAATGTCTTTTATGCTATCACGTTTTTTCATGTAAATTAAACGAACTTCTGAAATTTCTTCGGCTTTTTGTTTTTGACGATGAATTAATCTTTCGTATACCTAATTATATTTATGAATTATTATTTTTATTAATGAAACATTAATAAAAAAACATAAAAAATTAATGATACTATCAAACAATGAAAACTTAAAGTAATTTTTTTTTCGTTTTTCGTTTGTATGTTTTATAATTTAAATTTAGGTATAATTTATTAAAACTAAAAATTATGAGTATATATAATTTTTATGTATAATGAATTACTCAATCTCAAAAAATTAAGAAAAACAAATTGAAATTTGTAAATTTATTATTAATTTGAACTATTTTTATTCTTAATCAAGAAAAAAATCATTTTGTTTTCTAATATTATTTTAAAATTTAGAAAATCATTTGATTCAAATGTCGCGAGCTAATTAACAGCGCTAAAAAAAAATAATGAAAAGACTGATCTTAAAAGAGACCGTATAAAAATTCAGCTTAAAAGACTGATAAAAAACCGTTGAGACCGATTAATTACTTTATTCAGTAATAAACTAATTAAAACTCGATTAAAGAGTTTTGAAAAATAATTAGAATTTTTTTTAACAGTTTAAATGATAAGAATTTAAACAACTGCCAAAAATATTAACTAAAATGAGCCCTTAAAGACCGATTATATTCAATCAAAGATAAATAAGCTAAAAAAAATTTCTGTGAAATTTGAATTAAAGGAAGGATTAACCACGCATTAATCAGAAGACAAAGGACGAGTTATTTTATAGAACCCCCGTGAATAGGGGCTCCTCAAAATATGAAACAATATAGCGCAAATAAAGAAACTTTTTTAAGAATTAACAATTTGGTTATACAAGTAAGATGGTAACACTGATTAATTTGGTCACCTATGAAGAAAATGATGTTGTAAATACAATTTAAATAATATTAGGACCACCTAATTTACATTTAGAGCCCAAAGTTTATTGAAGTCATAACGCACATCTAAAGATTAAAAAATATATATTTTTACCTCTTTAGAAACTTTCTTTCCAGTATTTCCATCTACAAGTAATGCACCAACTTCTTTTTCCCGATGTATTAAATAATTAAAATTTTTATTAAATTGTTCCAAATTTTCCTTCTTCAAAGCCGTTAAATCTTTTATATCATTTTCTAAAACCTGTTTTTCACGAAACCAGTTTGCTCGGGTATCATATAACTCATAAATATATCTATAATATTTTTCAGTTAATTCGTGCGCATTAATAAATGATTCTTCGTACACGCGTTCGATCTAATAAAATTNATAATACAATTTTATTTGAATACTTTTTTTTTATTGAAATATTCTGATAATCCCCTATGGAATATTGAATTTATCATGAGTAATTTACGTTTTTCGTTATTTAATGTAATGTATTCACATATATATGATTTTCGATCAATTTCAGATTTTTTTTCAGGTTTGTAATCTATAGCAGATTGATCATCGATGCTTTCGTCGTAATCATTTTCTTTTTCTTCTTCACTGGACTGTGAGCTAACTAGAATTTAACATTTATTTTCTTTCATCAACGACAAATATAGTAGCTTTTATATTTTAAATTATACAAATATTATTAATATAAGCTACAATTTTTATTCAATTGAAATCAGAAATTTTTGGTTCACACTAAAAGTTGGACAAGTCTATTTTGAACTTTAAATATTTCGACTTTGAGAAATATTTTGATAATTGAAATAATATATCAGCTTCAGGGGTTACAAGTTTGTATTTTTTGACAACAGAGGATAAAATAACATATTTACAAATTTAAATTAGATATTTTGGACCGCTTTATATTTTACTGAGATAACGATCCAAAATATGCATCCATGATTACAAAATATTTGCCGATAATTGTTGAAAACACCTAGACAAGCCTTAAATTTGAATATTTACGGGATCTATTGAGAATAAAATCCTGAAATGTGACTTACAGAAAATAGTCTGTCTACAAAATATTTATTTAAAAAGTTCTTTTATTTATGTTCAGAATTATCAATTTGTCCGACTTTAAGTGTGAGATCGTCATTTTTACTTTTAAATTAATATTAAATGTTTATTTTGTTATTGTTATTTCGAAAATATATTTCTTTTTATGATTTCAATTAACTATTTAACAGTGAAGAATTTCCTATTTTATCCAATCTATTTTCTGTTTTTTGATCCAAAACTACTAAAGATTGAACGCTTTCTGATATATTTTTACCAATTTTAAATGAAGAAATTACTACAATTATTAGCCTTCAAACTCAAAAGATATACTAACAAAATTTACTATAAAATATGAAAATTAAAAATATATTTAAATCATACAAGTTCACTTCAAGTTGAATTGAAGTCCGTCGTATAAAACTAAATTTTTATAATTGTTCAGTCCTTTAAACCTAGTGCGCAAGCAAAACATTAAAAAAAAAAACATTTTCATACATATTTCCGAATCAAATTTGAAATTTTCCATAAATTAATTTACAAAACATCAAATAAAAATACTAACTACTAATCGCCGGACCAAGCGGTAACCTAGGCTGTCCAAAAATATTTAGTTCCATTTCTTTCAACTCAAAATAATTCAAACGCAGAACTGGATCAGAATTATCCGAACTTTTCCTTATTTCTTTAAAGTTCGAACGTAAAACGATAGGTAATTTATGAGGCTGATTTATAAATTTCGATAAACCTAACCCTTCAAATAACTTCGCATCATTATGAGTATCGCCCACGATTTCATTCGAATCTTTACTTGGAAATACATCTTTTGTATTTGGTTCATATAATGTTGTATTAGATCCTATTGACAGCAAGTCTTGCATTAAAGAACTTTCATTAATAGAACTTTCTATCGATGGATGACCACTTTCTGAATTATCAGCTAATAAAAAATATATTATATTATATATTTTATTAGTAATTATAAATTAAAGATTTACCCATAATAAATATATATATTTATAAAATTGTATATATAATATAATAATCAATATAAAATAGTAAATTATATAATTGTTGTCAAGGCAACAATACACAATTTCAAATTGAGCGCTTTTAAACTACTAGCACCGCATATAACAATTTATTGGAACTATAATGACATATGTCATTTTATATAAAACATAACCACAATATAAATAGATAATTAAAAATAAACGTATTTATCAAAAATATATTATTTATTCGTGAAATGATATTATTCCATTATGTGCAAATTTTATTTTACATATCATGTTTATTTTTGGTAAACTTCACGTTGTTTAAATTATTGTGTTATATCATATTAAATAAGTTGTTAATTTATTATAATATTACATTATTCAATAATATTACTAATTACAATTATAAATGATTGTTTTATAACCCTTTATATGTAACTCAAATAATATTTAGACCGGGTGATTAAAATTGTAAGTTTATATTAATAAATGAATCAAATTTAAATTAAATTAGTTATTTAATAGGTCAGTGAAATGATTGAAACAAATTACGATGAAGACATAACTGAAAATGTATTTTACCAAGATTTAAAAACAAATTATAACGATCTTCTAGAAAAAGCAACACATGAAAACTGGATTATTTGCATTCCACGGGCTGATAGCTTCCAGCGATCATCTCTAACTGAAGATGACTATTTAACACATATTTTAGTTCCAAATGATGAACTTCCAGAAACTCATTTTCGGACAATAAGTGGTAAACAAGTAAACGTTAAAAATAAAGTAATTACAGTAGAAAATGATAATTTAGGATTAGCAACTTGTAGTCATATAATATTTGAAGAAATTTTTTATACTTCTGATTTTTCTAAATATAAAGTATGGTGTGTAGAGCATCCATTAAACCGTACTAATTTTGAATATGATCAAATAGATAGTTGTAATAATTCTGTAGTAACTTTACGAGATTGTATTGATTTGTTATGGACTAAAAGTTCTGGGAAAATAATTTTAGAACAGCTTGATAATCAAATTGAAGAATTTCTTTCGAAAAATGCTGAATTAGAAACATGTAGCATTCAAACTTTAAAAGATTTATCTAGTATATTATATGCGAAATGTTTACAAACAATGTTGCAAGATTCGCGCTTGCGCGATAAAGCAAATCGAAGTAAACATTTATTAGAAAATATTAAAATTTCTGTTGATACTTATATGCAACATGGTATTTATAATAAAATATTTATTGCTATTTCTCTTTGTACTTCGAACGATGATTCGTCGTTAAATAAAATTATACGAAATTTATACGATATACAACTGCGAGATTTAAATATTCAACCAGATTTAATTGATAAAATACCATGCGCGAAGCGCGAATTAGCGAAAATAAATGGTTACAGCACCGTATTAGGTAAAATCAGTTGTTTACGAAATACGTTAAATGAAATATCAAAAATAAACAACTCAAAACAATTAATATCAACAGATATCCTTCTTCCAGTGTTTATATTTTTAGTATTAAAAACAAATATTCCAAATTGGATCGCAAATTTAGTATTTTTAAAACAATTTCAATTTAGCACCTCAAAGTCTGAAACAAATTTTTTAATAACTACATTAGAAGCTGCTATTGAACATATTAAATCAGGTTCCTTATTACGACCGGCCGAACCTAAAAGCCAGATTTTCGAAAATTTAGACGAAAAAAATGAAAATTTAATCAAATCTAATAATGGCGAAGTTAATTATAATAGCGTAAATTATTTTTTTGAACAAATTCGATTAGGTGAATATGAAACAGTTAAAAAAATATTAGAAAAAACTGTTGTAAATACGAAAGTAGATGCGAAAAAACTATGTCATCCATTATGCTCTTGTGATAAGTGTGAACGATTGTTGAGTCAAAATTTTTGTGATACAGTACCAACGGTTTTTTCATGCGATGATCGTGGTTTTACGGCTTTGCATGTGGCGTGTATGTTTGGAAAACCGCAAATTGTTGAGTTATTACTTGAATATAAAGCGAATATTCAAAGTTGTGATTATTCTGGTTCAAGTCCATTGCATTACGCTGCAATGCGGGGGCATCAAAACGCGTTATTATTATTATTACATTCCGGGGCTGATATAAACGCCTATGATAGCGAAAAAAATACATCATTACATTTTTCAAGCAACAATGGTCATGATACATGCGTTAAAGCTATGCTATATTTTTCCGAACATCAATCAATCAAAATAAACATAAATTTTGTAAATACTTCAGGAAATACAGCGTTACACAACGCCTCTCGTTGGGGTTACGAAAATATCGTTCAAATTTTAATTGAATATGGCGCAGATCCATTTATTGAAAATAAACAAAAGAAAACCGCAATTGATTACGCTCATAATTTAAATATTTATCAATTAATGTTGAAGGTAAAACAACGAAAAAATATAAATAATATTAAACCGATTATTTTAAATAATAAAAATATATGTAAAAATGAACAAAATTCAGATTATGATTTTATTGAACCGAAAAATAGTTCTACTGGTGTTAAGCCTTGTTCGACGAAACAAATGAAGAAAATTGATTTATTACTACGCGCTGTAGCTTTAGGAGATGTACCGTTGATTTGTTATTATTTAGGAATTAAATTACCTGATAATCATATAAATTACGATAATTCACAAATAGATACAACACAATTATGCCATCCATTATGTTCTTGCGAAAAATGTAAATCACAAGATATATACACAAATGAAAAATCTCATGAAACTCAAGATATAAACGTATGCAATGCCGAAGGTTTTACAGCGTTACACGTAGCATGTTTACATGGTAAAACTGAAATCGTTAGAATTTTAATTCAAAATGGTGCAAATTTAAATATTTTAACTAAAAAACGTTTAACACCGTTACATCTTGCTTGTCAAACGCAAAGAATTGAAATTGTTAGAATTTTAGCACGAAATAAAGATTGTAATATTAATATACAAGATATTGCTGGAAATACTGCATTGCATTATGCATGTTACGCTAATGATCAACGAATTGCTGAAATTTTAGTTAAAAATGGCGCTGATATTAATTTAAAAAATGTAAATAAGAAATCACCATTGAATGAAGCTGAAAATAAGTTAATGTTTAGTTTAGTTAAAACTTTACAAGGAGAAATAAAAATTGATATTTAACTGTATAAGCAATACTCGATATAAAAATATCTATTTTGATACTGATTATAATAAACAAATCAATTAAATATGTACTAAAGTCTGATTATGTGATCAAATAAAATAATTAAGATGTTATATTTTAGTTTTTAATTTATTTATTTTAAAAATAATGATTTTTTTAAGTGTAGGTATTGCACAATTTGAAAAAAGTTATATTGTAAATAGACGGCAAAAAATTATTTGTATAATTTATTTAAACAAACATATATTATAGATTGTGAATAAAAATATATCTTAATATAAATAATATATTAACCTATTTAACTTAGTTTAGTGTGTTAAGTAAAAATTTAAAATGTAAACCACAAAACAATATTTAAAATGATCTGTAGTAGGAACTTAATGTACAACTTCACAGATAAAAATGTGATGGTTCAAATCTCGACTAAAAACTATTAAAATGTTATTTGCGCTAATGTGGTCTTATCTCACTAATAATTATAATTATAACCTTATGTTTAAAAATAAACAACTTTCTTTCTGTAATGTATGGAACAAGACTAATAAAACATTATCAATAAACGTTTTTTTATTATTTATGTGATGTCATAACTCAAAAAATTCTTGTTTCAACACGAAATAAAAATTGATGCAATGAAACTTTTGTCAGAATATAAAAATATGACTTATTTTTGTTATATTTACTAAAAGATACGTACAAATTTCTAAGTTATCTATAAACTATTTATATTTTGGTTTTTATGCACAGAAAAACTGTGCTTTTAAAATGTATCACAGACATAGAAAGCCGTAAAAGTGTTCAAGTTTTTTGAAATATATGTATATAGCACTCAAAAACAGGTACAAAATAAATAAAATACCAAAAACCTCACCTTTTATCTTAACCAACTGTATCTAACTGAAGGAAAAATCAGGATAAAAGGAATAAATTGAAGAATCTACCCAACAAAACTATTTAAAAGAAATAAGTCGATAAAATTACAGTACTTTTTTATCATCAGGTGGTAAAGCCCACGTAACTGGCTCATCTTTTTGATTATTTCTAGGTTTTTTATGTTTAGTATTAAAATTTTGTTTATTATTAAATTTATTTGGTGATATATTTCGTTCTTTAGTAAAATTAGAATTAAATTCTTCTACTTTATTATCTAAACTTGTATTAACATTTCGTAAATGCGTATTATTTATATTTTGGAATGAATTAAATTTCCTATTATTATATTTTTTAGGACTATTATTCCGATAGTCATATTTTTTAGGTTTTTTATCCCAAAATTTAGGATTATCTACAAGTGTATCTTGTTCGTTTTTATCTAAATTTTCAATAGTTTCATCATCTAGATAACTAGTATAATTATGATAGTCTGTATTAGGGATATTATGAGGGTAACAGGTATCTCGAAACGTTTGTTCAGGGAAATTAAAGGTAGGGTGGTAATACTGTTGGAACGTAGTTTCATTTTTAACACATTGCATTGCTAGCCAACTATGAAGTATAAGAAGGGGGAATCTACTGTTCCAGTAGGCGGTGAACTTATCGGGAATTTCACCCAAACTATGTTGTGCCTCCTTCGACAACTCCCGGTAATGATGTTTCTGTTTTATTATTATAATAAAACATGAATTAATTCAATGTAATTTTGTAAAAACAATTAACTTACCTTATTTCGTAAGGCCCTCATTAAATCACGCACACTTTCACCTCTGTAACTTCGATATTTTCGAAGATCTTGAGCAACTTCCGGGTCAATATGGCGTCTCCAATCACCTCGTACAACACATATTCCATCTTTTTCGACGGCTAGTAGAACGGGATTATCTAATTCGGCTTTTTCTATGCGATCACTAACATCCTAAAGTATATAAATAAATTTTTAAATGATGGTTTATTTATATTTAATAAGTTACTAACTTGATAAAACCCTAATATTTTTGCGTTATTCCAAAATAATGGATATAAAATAACGGCTGATGCTGGTGGTCGTAAATTAGCTTTAACACTAATTAATTTCGAAATTAATACTCGAGCAAGTTCGACTTGAACTTCCTCGCCTTTTAATTCAGTAAGTCGATATTCTCCTGATAGAATATTAGCTTGGCGTCTTAAAGGTTCCCCAAATGGATGTTTACCATCAGATAAAACGTAATAAAAAAGACATCCCATTGAGAACATATCTACCGCAGTTGTCTGAAAAATATTTCAATTAAATTTCGAAATAAATTTTATGTATTTTAAAGTACCGTGCGTTCGTTGTTTTCCAACATTTCTGGAGCAATCCAACCGTCTGTTCCAGTAATACCAGATCGTCGTGAAAACGATAAACGCCCTACTTGTAATTTTTTGCATAATCCAAAATCGGAAATCATTGCTCTAACTTCACCGCGATTGTTTGGCATTGATAGTAAGACATTTGGTGGTTTTATGTCTCTATGAACTAATAAAATAAACAGATAGAATATAATTTTATTGTAAGTTGTTGCGATGTCGACGCACGGAAATATACTGAATGAATGAAACACTCGTAGCTAATTTGCAGGTATAAATATATTAGGTAAGAAATTAATTAATTAAATAGATTGGTTTTTAAAACAAGTCTGTTCAAGGTTCGCTTTGAATATTACATTAAAATTTTGTCGTACATATGAAATTCAAAAATCGAAATCGTTTTGAATGACCCCTAAACAGCTGGTAGTATAAATTTTGAAGCTAGTTGTCACTTATTTTAAATAAAAATTTACAGCTTTAAAGCATCTTGCCACTACGAGTATGAAACTTTAAAATTATTTTCAGTAACCTCTAAACGGCTGGTAGTATAATTGTGTTCAGCATTTAAAGTAGACTGCAAGTCATTTTAAAGCAACTACCAGTGACTAGTACAAGTATGAAATTCTGAAATAGTTTTAAATGACCTCTAAATAGCTGGTAGTATGAATGAGTTTAGAATTTAAAGCATGCTGTTATTTATTTTAAATTATAATTTAGTTATTAAATAAATAAGACTTGGATAGCTCGCTTCAAAATCTAAAGTCAACTTGACTCATACTACCATTACTGGTTGAAGGTTGTTCAAATTGAAATTTATGAGAGTAATGAAACGAGTAGCTTTTTAAGTGTAAATAGAATTGAAAAAAAAATTGACGAAACTCTAAAAGTGACTGATAGCGATTATTTTAGCTTTAAAGGGGGACCCCACCCTGAAAGTTTCAAAAAATCGAAATCTAATATAGTTGAAGGAAATCTAAACGATTTTGTTCTACCTTGTTTAAGGATTGATCGCGACTGGCACCCATGGAGGTGCCTGACGTCGGAGGCTACTACGGATTCAAATATTAATATTTTTACTTACTACAATAATATAGTAATTG
>CM008240.1:5575731-5586943 GCA_002278615.1 Pogonus chalceus | reverse complement strand
AGAATGCAAATGATTCAAACCACTTGTAGCTTGTAACAAAATATCCAACGGAGCAATAAGCGAAGTATCATATCTGCCTTGCACATAATCTTGTACCGTTGCCGCACACAACTCCAAGGCAATATACCGAAACTGTCTATCTTGTTCCATGCAATAATATCGTATAACATGCGGATGTGCATCTGATTCCCGAAGTAAATTTACTTCACGGTCTGCGAACGTAAAACACGCAGGTAGAACTCGTTTTACAGCTACATCACGATTGTCGAATTTTCCTCTATAAAAACATATAAATTAATAAAAATATTTTACGTGGTTAAATTATTTATTTACTTGTAAACAAACGTTCCATCGCAGCCTTTACCTAACAATTCTTCAGGAGTGAATGTTATTTTACCAACACGAATAATACCATCTGGTAAATCTTCAGCAATTGCTGTCACAGCTCCATACATCGATGAAGAACTAGGTTGGCTACTTTGTGAACCACCTTGAGATAACTGATGAAACTCTCTTACCTTTAAAACACATTTTCAATCAATACCAACAAAAATATTATTAATTTTCATAAATAATTACCTGAGTCCGAACATACCAAAATAGTGCAATAACACAACCAACTAATATTATTACAAGTATTTGTAATACTTTATTTTCTTGTTGATTAAACATTTTTTTCGTTTTAAAATATAATTTTGTTAATAAATTCGTTGAATTAGTTGAGTCGATTTTATTATTTTCGGATTCATTATTAGGTTCAGTTTGGACAGCAACTGTTATTAAATTAAGATGTTGGGATGATGACGATGTGTCTGTTTCTTTGTGATTAACTTGATTTGTAGTTGACTTGTTTTCTGTTTCGACATTTTCGGGTAATAAATCGGCTACTTTACCACTTATTTGCAACCTAGGTAATGTAAATTAAATTAATTTAATTTAGTTCTTCTTAACAGGAGAAATAGCTTTAGAATCATCCAAAAATATATTTTTAGTTTTCATAAAATGTTAGTTTAATATGTTAAGAATATGTTACTCAAAATTTTAAAACAAACTTCAAAATACTTCTGATGTTAGAGTCTATGAGAGGCTGAGATCTCTACGCTTGTCGTTTGAGCGTTTTTCTCAAAACTATGTTATCCAAAAAAGCGCGAATAATAACTTAAAAACTTATTGTCCAATTCCGATGATTTTTTTTACATATTTAAAAAAACTATTATGATAAATGAAAAAATATATATTTTTAAAGAAAAAATCACTGAGAAAATGTTAAAATTGAAAGTAACAACTTTGAACGCTTCAATTTTGAAATTCCGGTTTTTATTTTTTCAACTTTTTTTGTTTACGGACAAATATTATAATAATTTAAAGATCAAATAATCAGTATTTAAAACTCAGCCATATTAGTTTAACCGTTTATCCAGAAAAAAAATTATAAAATTCACCGGTCTAAAGATATTTCCCCTTTTAAATAAATATTAATTTACCTGGTAGGACTATAATCTGGAACATTATAATATCCAAGGACTATCATTTGATTTAATTTTCCTTGCAAACTTTGATACATTTGCGGGTCAACTGATGGGTCAATTCGAACATTCACTCCTGGTAATGGTATGGATCGATGATGTGATGGGTCATACACAAAATTAGGTCCTTCTAGAAGTAAAGGACCTGAATTTGTGGCGGAAATTGTAACTACATTTTGATCCACTAATGATGGGAGAGCGTACAAGCCATGTACGTGTTCACCGATATAAAGAGTTGGACTGAAAGTAAAAATTAAATTAATTATAATGCGTTACTTAACATGTTTTTTTTTTTTTTAGCAAATGCTTACTATAATTGCATGTGAGATGGTTGAATATTAAAAGGATGTTCATGAGTAGAAAAATGCGTCGCTAATTGCGTTAGAGTATCCTGCGCTAAACTAGAAAATGGCGCTGTTATAAATCCATCTGGATCTAAAATATAAACAGCAACAACTGGAGAACCAAGATCTTTCTCCCATAATAATCGACCAATTCGACGATCTAAAGTTATAACACGACCAGTCGAACTTGCAGTAAAATGAACCAATCCTACAATATATCATAACAAGAGTAAATTAAAAAACTTTAAATATTAAATGAAATATATACCATATTCATTTAACATTTCTTTATCCATAGGGGATGCAGTGTAATCGTAAAAAGTTACATTCCAATGGCGGTCTTTCGCTTTACTGTCGATCATCATAATTGTGTATTGAGTTCGACCAACGTAAATTGCGTTTGGTGAAGTTACAGGACATGTTGGTGCATTTTTTTCGAAACCGATTATTTTTTGGCGTGTACCAGTTTCTGGGTCCATCATGAACCATGTGTCTTTCTTTTTTCCTGTTTGTTAAATGTATTTATTAAATAATAAAATATACTTTAATTGTTTAGATAAATAAATTTATCAAAAATTTTTCTTATATGTAAATAAATTCGAAATATTCTATTTTAAATTAAGCTTTAAATGTTATTCCGTATGATTAAAAAAAATTAAACGATTATTGTTAAATATTTTTTTGACCTGCTTATTTTAGAGCCACCGGTAATATAATTTGACCTATATATTTAAGTGAATGCAAGAGGTAGTATTTTATTTGTTTATTTTAGTGCTAAAATGTAACAAAAGTTGACCTTTTATTTTTGCGCCAACAAGTAAAATAATTTAACCCATTTATTTTAGCGCCAGCAGGTAGAATAATTTGACCCAATTTATTTTAGCGCCAGCAGGTAGAAGAATTTGACCCATTAATTTTGGCGCCAGTAAATACAAGAACTTGACCAAATTAATTTTGGCGCCAATAGGTGAAGAATTTGACCCGATTTCTTTTAGCGCCCGCAGATAGAAATTTTTTACTCGTTTATTCTTTATTTTGATACCGACGAATAGAAGAATTTGACCTATTTATTTTAGCGCCAGCACGACGAAGAATTTACTTTAGCGCCAGTAGGTACAAATTTTCTACCTGTTTATTTTTCATATTGGTGCCTGCAGGTAAATTAATTTGACCTTTTTATATTAGCGCTAGAAAGTAATAAAATTTGACCTATTTATTTAAACGCCACAAGATAGAAGAATTATATTTGTTTATTTTAGTGTTGGCAAGTAAGATAATTTTATTTATTTTAGTGCTGGCAGGTAGAAGCCGTTGACCTATTTATTTTAGCGCCAGCAGATAAAAGAATTGGATCCCTTTTATTTTAGTGCCAACAAATAAAAAAAATATGACTTTACTAATTTAGCGCCAATTGATATCCCAAATTAGAGCTATTTATTTTAGTAAGATCATATAACATTTGACTTAATTATTTTAACACCACTTAATACTAGAATTTGACCATGTTATTTTAGCGCTTATAGATAAATATGATAAGGCCTATTAATATTTAGATTGAAAATATATTTATTATTGTTTGCATTATAATAAAATATTATTTTAAAGTATCATTAGATTTAATTGAATAAAAGTTAAATAAAAAGTATTAAATAAAATTCTATAGATGACAATTAATCATTTAAAAATTAAAGTTTTAATTTCTATATAGCAATATCATATCTATGTGAAATTTTTATTTATATTTCATGTTATCTTTAGACAAAGTCTATTTCCATTTTTGACTTATTATTATTATCTTAATTGAATATAAAAACGATTTTTTAATGTTTTTTCCTGCTAGTATCACATTATATTCATTATACCATTATTTCAAACACACAATTAAATATATTAGTATTAAACTAAATAAATATTTATTAAAATAAATCACTGTCTGTTTAAAAAAAAAAAAAAAATTACGCCCATCAGAAATACTGATAATACTATAACCGCCGATATAAACAAAATTTATTTCGATTTTAACAATATTATTTAATCAAATCAATTAGTATTCGTTAAGAGCACTTATTTCTTAATTCAATTCAGAAATATTTTTGACTATAATTATTAATATTTTATAAATAAATACCTGTATATAAAATTCCATCTGTACTTCGACATGGCGATGAAGCTACAAGTTGTGGTATAGTAAACGGCAATTTCTTTAAAACTTGGTTATGTTTCCCTCCTAATAAATACAACGACCCATCCTTCGGATCCGGCAAAAATAGAGGCCTACAAAATATTCAATATAACACATATTTAAAACACATTAAATAAGACAACTTACACTATAGCTTCTTTCGTATCAACTGGTACTTTAACAGTAGGCTCTGAAACAAAACAAAAAACTATTGAATATTTTTGTTTCCATGAATAATTAAAAACCTACGATCTTTTGTTTTCCATTTAATATTCCCAGTTTGCTGTTCAATAGCAATTAAACTACCATCAATTGTACTAAATAATAATAAACGATTATCTGGTTCTTTAGCTAACCCTGTAATTCCGTCCGAAGTTTCCTAATAAATTAGAAAAATATGAAAATACGGAAAATGTTTTGACATTTAAGATCTAACCTCACTTCGGGCATTCACTGTATTTATATTTAAATTAACAATAATTATTAATATTACAACTAAATAAATTAACGTAGAATTAATTGTTTTAAACATGTTGTTAAAATGTTATCCATTTAATAAGGAAAAATTCACGTTTTATTTACAAATGATGCAACATATTTTTTACTCTTTTACTTTTTGTCTTGTTGTGTGACAGGTCAAATATTAAACGTATCTTCTTCTGTCATTTACTGCACTCTAGTAGTAGAATTATCAACTATTAAGTAACTTGCAATTTAAACTACATCTATAATTTAAAGGTTGCATATAAAAATGAAGCTGCAATTAATTAATTCCCTAAAAGTAATGATACTAAGCGAGTTTTCGACCTTGTAACTTAACATTATGATGTAATATCGTTAAAATAACACAGAATTGTATAATAATACGGCCGGACAGGAGATTAAATCTGCAAGGGCATATGAAAACATTAAATTTAACCATAAAAGTACAGTTTAAAAATTAGAGTAATAATATCGACGCTTGTAATGAAATAAACGATGATAAAATATATATTTTTAGCAATAAATTTTCGTGTTATAATTTGAATATTTCTTCCTACGTTATGATGACTAGAAAAATGTAGGATTTATAAATTTGTAGGCGATTTAGAATGAATTGTAAATAACATATTAGGAGTATGACAAATCTTTAATTTAAAAGCAATATATAAAATGGATTTTCAATCGTATTTATAGTAATAAAATAATTATATGTATTTATTTTTAACAATAATTATAATAATCATTGCAATTGTTATTGTTTTTTTTTTTTTAAACTACATCTAAAAGTCAAACGTATTTTATATAAATCGAATGATTCATCAATAAAAATCAACAAAATAAAAGTAATATATTCTTTTCAGATATTACATCTTGAAGATTTCACTAAAAAATGACGTCATAGAAACAGAAACACAATTATAAAAACAACTGCTCCACATGTGCATGGTGGCGACGCGTGGTGCTTAAATAGGGAAGTTGGGAAATTTTAAACTACCCTTAACATTGAATTTGTTTACTTAGAAAAAAATTTCCATGGAAATGAATGAAAACAAATATAGCAATTAGTGTGTAGGCTGAAAATTATTCGCATATGTGTGTTTTGATATGACCTCGTGCTAGTAGTTAATGCGACACAGGGACTTAACGCCGGTAGGCGTGTTTACAAACCCTACATTACTACATTAAATTTTCTAACAATCAAATTAAATAAAATTATAAATTTTAAAACATTAAAACGTTATTTTTATATAATTACGTAATAAAATCTAACGAATTTATGATTATATATAGAATTTATTTATCGAATTAGTTATTTGTAAGTACAATAACGAAATATACCTCCCGGTCAGACAGCAACCATTTAAATCTCGGACGCCACTGAGTCTTGCATGAAAGTGAAACAGGATTTTTCAACATTCAATCAACGAAAAGGAAAATTTGTTTCAAACTTTGATACATCTTTATAAATTTAACATATATTTGAATTAATAATGATATAAAACTGTCATAAATCTACATATGTTAACTTTTCAATATATGATATCTATTTTATTGTTGATTATATATCAATTTTGACATTTGACAACAAGTACTTAAGTTTAAAAATATCTCTCCTAATTTAGAATCAAGATATTTGGATTGTTAGAATTTGATGAATAATTTTGAACATATGTTTGCTAAAATAATATTATTTGTCCTATTTATCAAAAGATATCATTTGCAATTGTTAAATTCTAAATAATTCGCCACTTTCATTATTTTAAAAATAAAATTGACATTTTTAGTCTTTTGTTTTATTTTAATATGAATTATCATAGCCTACGTTAATTATTATATATTAATTTATTTTCGTACTTCAATATTAAAAGCAATAAAAATTATGAATAAACAATAGATGTATTGAATTTAATAAATAAATAAAAACGGCCAAGGTAACAATAAAAAAATTAAATAATAATTACAAATAAATTTCAAGTAATAAATTAAAATCAATTTCAATAGAAATAAAACAAAATTTATTTAAATGAAATATAATCTTAGATTAACCTGAATATTAAATATAAATATATAAATTTTATTATTAACTATGGTTAAATAAAACCACACCTTATTTATTTAAATAAATTTAGTGATGTTACCATGACAACGAATTTAACATAACCTTGAAACAAAAGAAGAAATCTTCTTTTGGTGTAGAATAATGATATTTTTTTATTTTATGTAATATTGTTCGAATACCTACACAATGTCTAAAAAGAATTTTGAATAATTTATTTATGAATTAATACTTATAAACATTTTACAATATTAAATTAGAATTTATTCAATAAAAATTAATTTTGTAAAATATTACAGATAATATGAGTTTAAATTTAATTGAAATTAAAATAAGTAGGCGGAAAACTAGGAAAAAGTAAGACAAATATTAAGATTTCTCCCACACTTTATATTTATAAATTAATTCGATGACTTAAGTTTGTTAGTTACACCTATTAGCGTTAATAATGCTATAATGAGATTCAAATTTTATTATTTACATATAATATATATATTGACAGTTTAGATCATAGGTTTCTATATTGTAAAATAACAATTAAAATAATTCATTTGTTTTTAAGGTTCCTAGATTGTCATTTAATATTTGAAACAATTAATTTATTTTTTAAGGTTCCTAGATTGTAATGAAATTTTTGAAATTTTCATTTGTTTTTGAAATGACAGTTACTATTTAAACAATTGAAATAATTTATTTATTTCAGAGGTTTCTTGATTGTCATTGAACATTTGAAACTATTAATTTGTTTTTGAGGTTCCTAGATTGTAATAAAACATTAAAAATTATTCATTTGTTTTTGATATGACAGTTACTATTTAAACAATTGAAATAATTTATTTATTTCAGAGGTGTCTAGATTGTCAATGAACATTTGAAACTTAATTTGTTTTTGAGGTTCCTAGATTGTAATAAAACATTACAAATTATTCATTTGTTTTTGATATGACAGTTACTATTTAAACAATAAAAATAATTCATTTATTTCAAAGGTTTCTAGATTGTCATTAAACATTTAAAACAATTAATTTGTTTTTGAGGTTCCTATGTTGTAATGAAACATTTAAAATTATTCATTTGTTTTTGATATGACAGTTACTTTTTATACAAATGATATAATTCATTTGTTTTTTTTATATGACAGTTACTATTTAAACAATTGAAATAATTCATTTATTTTTAGGGTTCCTAGATTGTCATGACATATTTGAAATAATTAATTTATTTCAGAGGTTCCTAGATTGTAATAAAAAAATTAAAATTTTTTATTTGTTTTTGATATGACAGTTACTATTTAAACTATTGAAATAATTCATTTCATAGATTGTTATAAAAAATTTTAAACAATTAATTCATTTTTGAGGTTCCTAAATTGTAATGAAACATTACAAATTATTCATTTGTTTTTGATATGACAGTTTCTATTTAAACAATAAAAATAATTCATTTATTTCAGAGGTTTCTAGATTGTCATAAACATTTAAAACAATTAATTTGTTTTTGAGGTTCCTAGATTGTAATGAAATATTTAAAATTATTCATTTGTTTTTGATATAACAGTTACTATTTATACAATTGATATAATTCATTTGTTTTTTTGATATGACAGTTACTATTTAAACAATTGAAACAATTCATTTACTTCAGAGGTTCCTAGATTGTCATAAAACATTTAAAACAATTAATTTATTTCAGAGGTTCCTAGATTGTAATGAAACATTTGAAATTATTCATTTGTTTTTGATACGACAGTTACTATTTAAACAATTGAAATAATTCATTTATTTCAGAGGTTTCTAGATTGTCATAAACATTTAAAACAATTAATTTGTTTTTGAGGTTCCTAGATTGTAATGAAACATTTAAAATTATTCATTTGTTTTTGATATAACAGTTACTATTTATACAATTGATATAATTCATTTGTTTTTTTTTTGATATGACAGTTACTATTTAAACAATTGAAACAATGCATTTATTTCAGAGGTTCCTAGATTGTCATAAAACATTTAAAACAATTAATTTATTTCAGAGGTTCCTAGATTGTAATGAAACATTTGAAATTATTCATTTGTTTTTGATATGACAGTTACTATTTAAACAATCGAAATAATTAATTTGTTTTTAAGGTTCCTAGATTGTAATGAAACATTTGAAATTATTCATTTGTTTTTGATATGACAGTTACTATTTAAACAATCGAAATAATTAATTTGTTTTTAAGGTTCCTAGATTGTCATAAAACATCTAAAACAATTAATTTGTTTTTAAGGTTCCTTGAATATAATGAAATATTTGAAATACTTCATTAGTTTCAGATGTACCTAGATTGTAATAAAACATTTAAAATTATTCATTTGTTTTTGATATGACAGTTGTTATTTGAAATATGGATATGTTATTAAATTGTTGTTATATTAATAATAAATTTGTTTACTTTGCAGAATGGATTTGATATTTTCACCTTTCCCTTAAATAAAATGTCAATCAGACTCATAAACAACAAATCAAACAAATATTATTTAAACTTAATCCATAATAAACATTTAATTAAGCTAATTTATCTTATAATCAACCAAAATAATATGTAAATTTTCTAATCATAATAATAAATTTGAAATGATTAAGCCATATAAACTAAAATAGATTATTAAAAAAGAAATTGATTAATCATGCCCATTAGAATCGTTTGCAATAAATTTCTAAAATTTATTTGTTTTGCATGAACAACAAATTGAAAATAAGTCAATGCCCTTTTTTTCAATAATTTATTAGTACAAAAATTGCAGAGGTGTTTTCCGAACTATTAGAAAACTTCACGCATGCGTAAAACAATCAAAAAGTACATTAAAGTAACATAACCTTAAATAATTATGTTTCGTAACATGCTTTTCAAAATAAATATAGGTAATATCAAGTTTCGTTAAATAAATGATACGGATAACTATTAAAATATACAAACATTCTAATAATTTCAATTGAAATGAAAAACGATTTGTTTATGTATGTTTTATGTTAAGTTGGTAATTTTGAAACATTTATCGTAGTTAACTGTTGTTTTTGGTACGTCGTGTTTTGTTTTTTGTTTGAAAATGGCATCATGGCGGAAACTGTCAAAAAGTTGCTTTTTAGGATGAATTATTATTTTATACTTTGTTAATTTGATTAATACAAAGAATTTTTATTAGATATTGAATATAAATATAGTGTAAAATCAGAACTGCGCATAAAAAAAATTGAAATAAACAAAGTGATTAATTAAATGATATTTAATGAATAATTACTATATTTATTTAAACTTGTATCACGTAAAAAACATTTAATAATAAAAGTATTTAAACATTATAATTACGAAATTGAACTAAAAATAAGTTTATAATACAGTAACAATAATAAAATTTATATCTTACAAATAAAATACCGTTTATTTTTTCAAACAACATATAAATCTAAAAATGGTAATCTAATAAGTAGATATCTAGCGTGTACTATTTTAAAATATGTTTTAAGAGACGTTAACGTGGGCAATACAAGACAAGAAATTGTGACCATTACGTGACGTCACAAATACTGATGACGTGTTCAATGGACAAGTTTTATCCCGCACTGCCCTCGCAACTGAAACTTGCATTAAATGCAATATTGTGCATTTGTATCGCCTTGTTTGGAAAAAGTTACTGTGATATAAATAGAATAGTATTATTTTTTTGTCGTTGAGATAAATATTGTCAGTAATTGTTTTTTAATTGATTAGAAAAATAGTTATTATATAAATGAATTTATTTATAAGGGAGTTAATTAATCTTTCGCTAATTATTTATATATTTTATTGCATCGTCATTGCTGCAATTCAATACAGAAGCTTTTATATTCCATATAATAACTAGACACTGTACATATATAATATTTTATATATTTATTTAAATTATCAAAAAAATGTTACTGCTTCTCAATTGTTGTTTAAATATACATATAAGCTTATATATTTCATATAATAACTAGACAATGTATATAATATTATTATTTATTTATTTATATTATACCAAATGAAAATATGCATTTTGAATATCGAAAAAATGTTACTGCATCTCAATTGTTGTTTAAATATACATATAAGCTAATATATTTCATATAATAACTAGACAATGTATATAATATTAAATTATGTATATAGTATTATTATTAATTAATTTATATTATAACAAAAGACAATATGCATTTTGAATATCGAAAAAATGGTTTTTTTACTGCATCTCAATTGTACTTTAATTTTACATATGTATAAACTTATTTATTCCATATAATAACTAGGCAATGTATATAATATTATTTATTTATTTATTTATATTATAACATAACTATAGACCGTTTAAGTATCGAAAAAATGGTTATATTAATGCATCTCAATTGTTGTTTAATTATACATAAAATTTATATATTTCATATAATAACTAGGCAATGTATATAATATTATAAATTAATTTATATTATAACAAATGAAAATATGTATTTTGAATATCTAAAAATGGTTATTTTACTGAATCTCAATTGTTCTTTAATATATTCCATAAAATAACTAGGCAATGTATATAATAATATTATTAATTTTAATCATAACAAATAA
>CM008240.1:5551299-5562824 GCA_002278615.1 Pogonus chalceus | reverse complement strand
ATAAATATTTAATTTATTCCTAACAATCTAATTTTATAATTTAAATTAATATATTTTTGTTAATTGAAAAAATCAATTCTTTATTCATATTAAAATTTAAACACTAAAATACCTATTTATTTATTGAAGATGACTGTAATGAGCAGCCAAAATGCCTAGATAACTAAATAAATATTTAAATTATTCCTATACAAACTAATTTTGTAATTTAAATAAATATCTATATATTTTTGTTAATTTGTAATTGAAAAAATCAATTCTTTATTCATATTAAAATTTCAACACTAAAATACTTATTTATTTATTGAAGATAACTGCAGTGAACAGCCAAAATGTCTAAATTATTAGATAAATATTTAATTTATTCCTAAACAAACTAATTTTGTAATTTACACATTCAAAATGTTGTCTTTAAATAAAACGATTAAAAATTTAATACAATAAGTTGTGTTTATCTCTTCATTTGTTTTTTAATCAAAAATTGTTTATTTTATCAATATATATTTTTCATTTCAATTCAAATATTTAAATTTAAAATATAATTATTATTTTATTTCAGATAACAATTTAATGTCGTAAAAAATGGATTCTGAAACAAAAGACGTATCAGCTATACAAGATGAAGACGTATTACGACGATTGGTAATCCCCAAAAATAAAAAACAAATAAAAAAAAAAACTAACAAAATTTAATCAATTCCAGTGGCAACAAACCGAAGATTTCGGCCGTAAGAAAGAAATCCGCGCGCATATGTACAAACTCCGCGAAGCCCGTTTAAAAGAATTTTATACAAGCGGTGAAGTACTAAAAGATGTACAACGATCAAACAGCTCTCCTGGACTTCGAGAACAACATTCCGAAAAGAATAATCAAAAATGGGTCGAAGGCGGTGTTACACATGCGGATTCACTTGCTGATCATAGTTTTTTGAGTTTGAAGAGTAAGGAGATTCGGGATTCTGAGAGTCCAACTCGGGAAGTTCAGTTTAAAAGTATGTTCATTGATTTTACAGTATTATTCTTTATTTTCACTTTCCAAAGTTATGTTTTGAAGGACTCTAAAACAGTAGAGGCGATATAAAGATAGAAATTTCTTTCCAGATTCCAGAAATCGTTGCGAAAACGATGGAACGTGGACAGTCGCATCAAAAACAACAAAAAGCGAAGATGGTAAAATGATCACAAACACTCAAGTAGCTGCTACGCACGGATCACGCCCAATCGATGACGGAAACAAGTCATACGCGGCAATAAATCAACAACAAACAAGTGTTTATACCGACGGAGACGCTAACAACTTCACAAAAGCAATCGGAGAAAGTTCTAAATCATTTGCGCAAGAACAAACAGTGTCCGGTGATGAAAACAACTTCAGGACAAGTAAAACCGTTTCCAGTTCATCTAGCTCGAAATTCGTAAGTCATTCATCATCTACAACTGGTGATATAAACATTGATGGACCATTTTCGAAGCAACTTCAAATTGAAGATAGTAAATCTGGAACTACTAAGATTATCCATCATGGAGATGTTAATATTGATGATTATTCAGTTGGAAAACATCAAACTGAATCAACTACTAAAAAATCTGTTAGTAGTAAAACTCAACGTGAGGTACAAGAAGGAAGTTCTTCTAAAACTGTTACATCTCGGGTTGAATCATCATATGCTCCGCAAATTGATCAAAATAAATCAACTACTGTTATAACAAGAACTATACAATCTTCCGAAATTCCAGAAGATTTACAAAAAAGTATTAATGATGGTAATACCAAGGTTACAACTGAAACAAAGACATTACCAGATGGTAGTACAGTAACAACAACTCGTTATGAAACTAAAGGTTCGAAAAAATGGAGCGCTACCAGTGGAAGTACTCAAGTTACCAGCTCCAGTAATCGACAAGTTCTTGAACAAAAATCGTCATCATCAACAAACATTGATCAAAAGCATATTACAGATGGAAAACAAAATAAAACTGTAATTACAACCGCTACTAAAGTTATTGATAATTATCCTGAAGCTGAAAATATTAAATTGATTAAAACTGATCGTCATGATGGACAAGATATACATATAACTAAAAAACAAAATGTAGAACATGTAAAAAATGTTGAATCCAAAGTGACTCATAAAGATGTAAAGGTCCAGGAAAACAATGTAGCCAATCAAACTGTGAAGGTTATTAAAACAATTACAACAGAAGATGATCAATTACAACCTGTTGTAAAACAAGTTCCACAAATTGAAAAGCAAACTCATGTTACAACAAGTAAAACAACAACTATTAAAACTGATGTAGAACAAGCTGATAATAAAAAAATACAGGATGTTGGTACTAAACGAGATGTTCCTCAAAAAAAGGAACCCAAACAACCAGTTAAAGAAACAACCCTTGTTGAACCAACTAAATCTTGTAAACCTCCCGCAGAGACTTACAAGCCATCAGAACCAACTGAAGGACAATATTCTACAACGTATCGTGCAGAATTCACTCCGAAACGTATAAGTGTTGAGTTAGGTCCACAGCATGACGCATTTGCTCGTTCTTTAAGATGTAAAAGTCCTGATCATACTAGCGAACGTCCTAATAGTCGTCAAAGTACTTCTTCGCTTCGTAGTAGCACAAGTCCGGAGAAATTAAGTCCATCTAGAAAATCTCCTGAAAGAAAACCTAGTTACGACAGACGAAGTCCTGATAAGTATCCTAGTGAAGTCGAACGTAAACATAATACAAGTCCAAGCAGGCCAGTAGAGTATAGTCCAGAGCGTAATCGAAAATCTCCAGAAAGAAATTATTCTTCTACGATCACTTCTGAAACTAAGACATACAACACTGATACAATTACACGTAGGAAATCAAGTTCTACTAGAAAATCCCCGGAGCGTCCAATAACTACATCTCCAGTTCGGTCTTACAGCCCTACGAAATCAAGTCCTACGAAATCTGGACCTTCAAGTCCTGTTAAATCCAGCCCAACAAGTCCAACTAAATCTACAGATGTAATAATTACAACTAAAATAACACGGACTTCGACATTACCTGAAAAAACTTCACCTCGTGGTAAAAGCCCAACAAAACAAGACCGTTCTCCTACAAAACCAAAAGCCCCTTCAGATATTCCAACATATAATTCAGATACAATCACTCGTAAGAAGAAACCAACTCAAGATATACCAGAAGATGGAAATAAAATTTCTAAGCCTATAGATCTTACAATTCAAACAACAGAAAAAGTTGTTACAAAAACTGGAACACTTACTAAACGTAAACCAGAAAAGCCAACTTCTCGTGACGCTAGTCCAACAACAAGTGTAAGCGATTTTGAATTTGTTATAAGTAACAATAGTCATATTGTTACTGATTTGGATGAACCTGAAACAAATAAATTACCTGAAAATCAAAGACCTACATCTTTAGATATTAATATCTCAACAACTACTGTTACAAACACGAAAAAAACTAAATCAAGTTCTCCAGTTAAAGAAATTCCTCGTAAGTTATCGAAACAAAGTCCAACTAAATCACCAGTCAAAGAAACTACTTCTCCAGTTAAAGATTATAAACCCTCCGCTCCAGAAGAAGATACACCATCTTATATAGTAGATGAAATTATAACTTCAACTAACGTAACTTCAGTTTGTACCAAACCAGACGAACCTAAAGAAAAACCACCTCTAAAACGTACTGAAACTTATGAAGAACGCTGCAGAAAAATTTTAGGCCTTCCAGAACCAGATAAACCAATCATTAAGGATGAAATAATTCCTCAAGAGTATGCTGGAAAAACTCCCGTCGAAGAACCATTATTTGTTAAAAAACATATAGATTATGGTCATCCAGAAGACGATTTGATTCATAAAACAACTGAAAAAATAAGAAACCGCAAAGCTGAACGCAAAGAACCAGTTGATATAACAGAATTTATTTCAGTTGAACGAAATATTGAAAATGAAATCATGCCAGTTGAAGATACCCTACCAGAACCGAAGAAACCAAAATCTTCAAGTCCTGGTAGAAAATCTCCTGAGAAACAAAAACCGCAATCAAAAAATAAACATCCTGGAGGATATTCGACGGAAGATATTAACGAATTTATTGAACAAACCGCGGATAGAACTGAAGTAAATAGATCCCCACAAAAGGAAAGTCCTGGTAGAAAATCTCCTGAGAAACAAAAACCGCAATCAAAAACTAAACATCCTGGAGGATATTCGACGGAAGATATTAACGAATTTATTGAACAAACCGCGGATAGAACTGAAGTAAGTAGATCATCACAAAAGGAAACAGATGATATTCCTCATTATATGCGTCCAATTCCCAAAATAAGCCCCGAAGAACGAGATAAAATGATTTTGGAAATAAGACAACGTGAAATTTCTCCTGATAAGGAGCCCAAACGAAAACCAACCGAAGGGGAATATACAACGGAATATACTGACGAATTTATAGAAAAAACAACGGACAAACGAACAAGAAAAAGTCCAACCCCAAAACATTTTACTACCGAAGGACAGTACACAACAGAATATACCGATGAATATGGTGAAATAACAACCGGTACCAAAAGATCCCCAATCAAACCGAAAACAACTCCAGATATTATAAAACCTGATACAACTAAAATCTCCGAAACTTACAAACAAATCGAAGTTCCAGTTCGTGCAAAATCACCACCTAAAAAACCTGAAAAGAAAAAATCAAAAACTCCCACTAAACCTAAAGATAAAAAACCAGTCGACGATGAATCAAGTACAACTGATGATGAATCTGAAAACGTAGAAGCATATTATGAAACAGAAATTAAATCTAAAGATAAAAGAATCAGTAGGAAGAGTCCTTCTCCAGTTAGGCGCGTTCCTGATTCAGATCGGGATAGTCCAAGTCGTAGTTTACCAGAAGATAAAACAGTTACTGAATATATTAATGAATATTGTAAAGATACTAAAGAACAGGATGAAACTATTATTAGAACAGAAACTGATTTTATTTCAAACGAAAAATATGATACAGATATAACTTTAAAAAGAAATGATGCACCTAAAAGAAAATCTCCTGAAAAACAAATACCCGATATTGAATTTAATCTCGAAAAAGAAAATGAACAAAGGGAACATATTCGAACTCATAGAATTGATACTACCGATGAAATAAAGGTTTCACCACGCGAGGAGAGTCCAAAACGTGTTCCTCATAAAACTGAATGTACTATCAAAAAAACAACTACAGTAACAGAAAATGGTTATTCAACACCTAAAAAAGATGTTAAACCAACCAAAAAACCACAAAAACCTTTATCCCCTGAAGATCGAAGCAAATCTCCTACAAAACCAATTAAAGATACTAAAAAGGAAATTATAAGAACAACAGCAACTAAAGTTATAACAAAGAAATCTTCAGCAGATGTTATTGATACAACTCTAAAGAAAAGATTAACAACACATAAAATTCCAAAAGATAAATCACCTGAACGGAGAAGATCTCCAAGTCCTACTCATAAAACAATAACAAAAAAAGTTATTGAAACCGAACAAATTACGCGAAAATGCTCCAAAAAAGAAATACCAATTAAAAATATTCCAGAACGCAAACCAATAAAACAAATTCCAAAATCATCGCAACCAATTAAAACAACTGAAACTCCTAAAAAACATGTAGTAACAAAAAATATTTCATTAACATCACCAAAATCTCAACCTACATCACCAGTTAAAGAAACCCGATCATTTTCTCCCACTAAAACAAGTCCTAAGTCTATAACAACTGTTAAAACAACTAAAGTAACACATCCTGCAACAATTACGGTAACAAAAACAACTAAAACAACAACTAAAAATATCAAACAAAAACCTAAAGATGTTGAACAAACTGATACAGATTCAGAATTAGATATAGAAAATTTAAAAACTGTTATAAACAATAAAACATCAACAAATCGTAAAGTTGTTACAACTGCTAAAATAAATGTAACAAGTCCAAAACAACCTGCTGTTCAAATGCCGGCAATACAGGTAAATACAAATCAAACTGATCATGAGCCAATAACAATTTTAATCGATACCAACAATAAAACAATAACAACATCACCGTCATTTGATAACAATCAACCAACTTCTGATTCTGTAACAACTGAAAAACAACCAAATATCAAAAAGCTAACTCATAAATGCATTTCAACTAAATCCATTGTATTAAATAATTCCATAGACGATCTAGATATTACTGTTGATTTGCAGAGGTCTACTTCATCTAGAGAACCAAGTCCAGATAAAATTTGCCCTATTCCGGTATCATCTGATGATGAATTTGGTCATCCACGCTATCCAGATCAAGTTAGTGAACCAGATGACACACCATCTCGTAAGAAACCGCAGAAAATAACTAATATCCCGTTAACAGAAGGAGAAGACGTAAAAGATTTTAATAGAATTACAGAAGTAACTGAAACAGAAACTATTACAACTAAAAGAACATCTCCACGCATTACAGATATCGATCGTGTTACAGAAACAGACGAAAGTCTTTTATCAGTTACAGAAAAAGTATCTAAGTTTATTAACTCCGCTGAAAAATTAACAGATGATGATAAACAGCCAAGGAAACCATCTCCGAAAATACCGCGATCTGAAATAATAATAACAGATGATTTGAAAGAAGATGAATGCTTATTAAGTGTTACAGATAAAGTTACTAAATTCATAAACACAGCAGATAATATCGCAACTAAAAAACCAAGCAGAACTCAAAGTCCTGTAATCACAACAACTACAACAGCAAATAATTTCAAAGTTGAAGAAAATGATGATTGTCTTAAAAGCGTTAATGAAAAAGTTAGTCACTTTATCCATGCCGCTGAAAATATTAAACCAAAACGTACAAGTCCTAAAGAAGGACCAGCTCCTAAAGTTACACGTCCTGAGTTTACTGATTTAGATGAGACCCTTAAAACAGATGAATGTTTACTCAGCGTTTCAGATAAAGTGTCTAAATTTTTAACAACTGCTGAAAAATTAACTACTGAAACAAGTAAAACTAAATCTGAAATATTTATTAATAAAGAAAAGGAAGTTGAATCGGAAAGGAAACCTAAAACTTTTTTATTCCATTCTCCATCGAGAAAATCACCTGAAAAAGAAATGCCGCAAAGAAAATCTCCTGAAAGGAAATATCCTGAAAGGGAATCCCCTGAAAGGAAATCTCCTGAACGGAAATACCCTGAAAGGGAATCTCCTGAGCGGAAATACCCTGAAAGATATTCACCAGATAGGAAATATTCAGAAAGGGAATCACCGGAAAGAAAATCTCCTGAAAGGAACTACCCTAAAAGAGAATCACCTGAAAAGGAATTATTCGTAAGAAAATCCCCTGAAAAAACTCCTTGTTCTAAAACTAATCGTCCAAAATCAGAACCAATTCAACCATTAGACACAAAACCATTAAAAAGCAGTGAAGCAGTTAAAAAAGCTAAAGCAATGTTCGAAAATATATCAAAAACGCAAGAAGTCCCTAAACAACGTGATATTTTAAGTAGACCTTCAGTTTGGGAAGGACGCAAGAAACCAGAACAAACACCCGCAACTGATTTAGATGTTAAATTAACTGATATTGGTGTTTATAAAAAACCAGAAACGAAAACAACTGAAATACGTAAAAAATTAAACTATAATGAAAAAACCGATTTGAAGGATGTTACATTAAAATCTACTAAATTAATTTTGAATGAAAATAAATTGAATAAACCATGCGATGTTGGAATTCATATTAGAACATCATCTCCAGAACGGGATGATATTCCTGGATATATGAGACCAATTCCTAAAGTAACTACAGAAGAGCGAGATCAATTGATAATCGAAACCCGATTACGCGAATCAGTAACACCTGAAAGAGAAACATATAAAAAAGTTGTTACAGAACATGAAGAGAGAACCACAGAAGTTTTAAGAAGCAAACCTATTGAAAATGGAGATCTTCCAGGATATATGCGGCCTTTACAACGCTGCTTAAGCCCTGAAAGAGAACATAAAAAATCTGTCCACGAAGAAGAGGAAATAGTTGTTGAAACAACTCCTCCAAAAAGGAGTTATTCACCTCCAGAACGCGATGTTCCTGGATATATGAAACCACTGCAAAGGAACGTTAGTCCAGATCGGGACGGATATAAACCAAGAGATTCGGAAGAATCAACATCTCCAGCTTTAGATGATACACCTAGAGCAGGCAAGAAATTTGGAGTCATTCTACGAAGAACTGACTCCGGAAGGATGGTTCCAACTGAACGCAAAAGAAGTAGCATTCCTGGAGAACCCGTTATCGAGGATATTCAAGATTTAGAAATTTTGGAGAAAATGGTAATTAATATTTTGAAAAGTTATAAATGTTTTTATATTAGTATTACAAGGAAATAAATATTTTGCGCTTTTTAAATTCTTTTAAGAGTTTATAAATATTTTAATAATGATTAAAGAAGTAAAAACGCATTTTCTATCAATTAATATTATAAACAAGTAGTTGTATAGACTGCAATTATTGCAAATTTCTCCACACATGTCTCATGACCTAGAAATAGAATTCAACTTGAAAACATTATTTTCAAATCATTCTTATTATGATTTCAGATGGATAAAGTTGTAGGTTATGAACAACGACGTCGAATCCGCGCGCAAATTAGAATTGTTAAAAAACTAATCAGTGAAAACAAAATAAATATTTCTAAACGTGTTTCAAAAACAACCTATTCAACAAGAGAACAAATCAGTAAGTATAATTAATTTAATTTTAATCGTAAAATTATTTTTTTAACCATTAAAATTAATTTATAGGTTCAACTGATCGGCGCTCTCCTTCAAAAAAACTTGTACCAACTAAAGAACGGAGTAAAAGCCCAGAAACAAAAAAATTACAATCAAAAACAACTCGCGAACGAAGTTTAAGTCCAGATCTTAGAAAACCAACGTGTTATTCACCACCAGAACGCGATAATCGTACAAAAATCATGCGAGATCGTAGCGCAAGCCCTGAATTTAAAACCCGAACAAATATTACAGAAAACACTTATAAATATTCAACGCGAAGTGAAAAAATCGAAAGCCGATCATCTAGAGAGCGTAGCATAAGTCCTGAAATAAAAAAATCGACTTCAACAACATCTAAAGCTTATAAAACTGATTTGAAACATGTTCAACCAGTTAATAAAACAAAAACAGTTCAGGATGATAAACCATCATGGATAACAAATCGTAATTTGAAGAAAACTATGGCAGAAACTGTTACAGAAAAGAAAATTATTGTACCTCCTAAAACGAAACAAACTCCGGCGAAGCGAGCACCTAGTCCGCAAAAGGAATTAAAACCAACTGATTGTATTACTTCTAGTTATGGTATTGGACCTACCGATGAAAATGGATTACCGTTATTTGGTATTAAGGCTTTACGTAAAGCTACAACCGATAATGTACAAGGTAAAACTATAATTAACATCTTAAAAACTTAAAATAATAATTATAAATATTTTTTCAGTTCGTGGTACAGTGGTAACAAGCCAATTTTACTCAGAAAACGGCGGTGAACCAGTCGGAGAAGTAACCGTTACAAAATATTCCAGCGATCCTAAAGAATTAAACATTAAAGATACAAAAAATAAAGGTTTTACATCTGTAACAACTACTCAAAAGTTTGGAACGCGAGGTGTACCCACTTTAAGTGCACTTACCGATAAGAAAAAAGCAATTACCGTAAGTTTTTAAACAATAATGATGAGTATTGCTTTTGAAATGTAACTTATGAATAAAATATTTAATGATTCATTATTTCTTTGTTGTTAAAATATATTTATATATCTTTGTGAAATAAAATTGCGCATTTAATAAATATATTCTACGCATTTTACTGAAATTTTGTATAAATAAAGTTTTAATAAAATATTACAAAAATAGTTTAAAGACTTATAAAAGTATTAATATAATTTCTTTATTTAGTAGAAAAGAAAGAATACTTTAAACAATAAATATTTAAATAGAAGGTTTAATATTAGCCACAATTTTGCACAATTCTATCGAAGATAGCTTTAAATTTTGTTTAATTTCTCTTACGATTGGTTTAAACTCCATTTTTTTTTTAACTTTTTCGTTTTTACGATAGGAAATTTCAAAATATCAAAATAAAGTAATAAAATACGATTATCAACCAATAAATTTAACATAAAACATGAAGAGATAAGTTAAAAATGTTTTGTAAACCTTTAGGGCTAGTGTCCAAGCAAAACATTATTAACAAATGAAATTTTGTCAAAAATACATGAATATTTCAAACTATATTTAGATTATGAGTATTCAGAAATAATGTATTTCGTTTTTGTGTTAAAGGACAAGAAATCCGAAGAAGATGAACTAATTAAAACGACATCGACAAAAGTAACGAGACGTGGTTCCGTAAAAGCATTATCACAAAAATTTGTTGAAAATGCAGGTAAATAAAACGTTAAATTCATAGTTTTATCGGTGAATTAATAAATAATAATGTTACAGCGGAAATCGCAGCGAAAGAAAAACAAATAACTTACCCAAAAGCTGGTCTAATACTTCGTACATCAAGTTTCAAAGATTCGACTCAATCATTTACGGAAAGAACTCGAACAACAAAATCAAGTAGCAGGGAGTCATCGCCAGGTAAAATCTGAAAACAAAAGAGAAACGCGTATTAGTATCATAGGCGTCTAATTAAGTACGTTTTTAAAAAGTACTTAATTTTTCAAAGGAAGTTCTTAAGTTTCCGAATATACCCAACTAAAAATATATCAAGTGCGATCTAAATATACCCAGATAGCCAAAGTAACTTTGAAGTAGTTTCTGTCATTGCTACGAAATTACGGAAATAGCTAATTGAAAATTGTAGTAACTTTTTTGTTTTTCTCACTATATTATTGCTACAATGTTTGACAAGACTGACGCTGCTTGGCATAAGAATTTCTAGGATGCATAGTAAACTAGGACAACATAAATTTTATCTGATGAATAAAAATAATGTTCTTGGCAATATATATGCACCGACTGAATTATTTTATTTATACAATATCTAATATATTCAATTCAATACAATGAATTTGGTACAATGACCTTAACTTTTATAAAATCGCATTTTTAACCTCAATTATTTATTATTTTTCGATTGTTTTTTGTTTCGTGAAATTTTTAAATTGAAAATAAATGTTTCAATTTTATAAGTATATTAAAAACAATTGGTTCTTTAGCAAAATTCATTAAATTAGATTATTTGTTTCTAAAACTCCCTTTTAAGACAATATTAGCTGAAATATTTGTCTAAATTTTGCAAATAAATGTAAATTTACTTATGAAACTAGCTAAATTTTGTAAAATAGTATTTTGATATTTGAAACAGCCTATAAAAACCTATAAAATTGTATTTTCTTATTTTAAAGTAAAATATTCAATGAAATTGTTCCTTTATAGACAATATTATATAAAATATTTGTTTGATTTTGCAAATATATATAAATTTTAAGC
>CM008240.1:5509394-5544648 GCA_002278615.1 Pogonus chalceus | reverse complement strand
TAACATAGTTGCTTTTGTTTTGCACACCACTGTATATAAACAATTGATCATTTTATTATAAATCTTAAATTTTAGTGCCTGCTTTGATCAGTTTTAAAAAACTATTTATAATTATTAATTTTATTAAAACAAAAATTGCAACTCGCTGAAAAACCTTTGATGTTTGAATATAATAAGTGGAGCTATTGAAATTTAAATAAATATTACAAATTTAATAAATAATTATAGAGTTTAACGGAACTAAATATTTTAAATTAATAAAATATTTATAATTCTAAACATGAATTATTAATAGAACTAAATAAGTTGTGATTAACTTTAAAAATATATAAAAACTTCGTATAGTAAGTTTATAAAAATTTGTATTTATTAATAGCAATAATAATATGTAAAATTACATTTTTTACAACTTATTCAAGTTATAAAAAAATTATAAATAATATTTATGTATATAAAAGAAATATTACCAAAAAATATTCTACATAAAATCGGTTTATAAACCATTACACAAATGGAAAATCTTGCAAATTTATATACGTTCCTAGTTTATATTTAACCAGAATGACGTCACAGCGTCGTTTGTTTCGACGCCTTCTATACAAAACAGTTGAAAGCGCAACACTGCACGCCAGTTTAGTATAAAGATCACAGTAGTCTGGTCATCTAAAGACCGGCATTTGTTACAAATAAAACCGCGAATTAACGTTTAAAATTTTATTAATTTATTACAATATTAAAAAAGTGCTGATTGGATTATTTTTGTGATTTGGTTTTTTTTGGATTTGTTTATTGTATTGGTAAGTTTAGGATAATTTTAAAATATATAAATTTAGATGTATTGCGTTGTGAAAAATCATAAAAATAAGGGTGAATAATATTATGCTTTCATTTGCCAAAATTTATGAACAAAGGAACTCGTTTCAAATGTCGTAATATTCAAATTTAGGAACAGGGACTTTTTTTGCAAACAGCGCGCATTTTGGTCACGTGTATTTTCAATGTCAAAACTATACATATGTGTATAAATATCTATATATGTATATCCTATATAAACAAAAAAATTATTTTTAAAACATACTATTTTATTTTATTTACATGTTATAAATATTATTTATAACTATCACGCCTTGAAAAATTTTATTTTGGCAAAATATCTGTCGTATTGTTTAGATTTTTACTTTATGTGTAATTATTATTTTGATACTTTTATAGATTATCAAATTATTTAAATATTTGAAATTAATTTTTTATTATATATTAAATATAAATATGGATTTTGATAAAATGCCAAATTTCCTGTATTAGAAATTTGCGCTCGGAAAAATTTTTTTTTTACGCAGCTTTTAAGTAGATAAAATATTTTTTATCTTACATATATACATAGTAGTTTTATGAATAATTTCAAATAATAACAAATAAAAAAAAATTAAATTGACGGAGATATGAGCCAATAAGTAAGACTTTTTTGAAAATACTGCTTGTGTATTTATTTTTTATCAGGCGTTGTGTAAAAAATAAAAATTAATTTTGTTTTTCTTATTCAGAAAGGTAATAGCTAAGACGTAACAAAGTTAAAAAATTTTAAAAGTTTTTTTATAGAAAAGATAGCTGATTAAAAAAATTTTTCTCGAAATTTTGAGTTTAAGAAATTTATAACTTATGAACATGGCACCCAATCAAAAAAAATCTGCGTCATGTCTTAGATAATATTATAAAGAATGCATATTGAAAATTTGAACAAAATCGGTTAAGTAGATCTTGAGATATCTTCTACACCAATTTGAAAAAAAGTAGTTTCGAGAAAAACGCAAAATAAAAAACAGGACAGCGCAGCAACGTCTTAAACCAAATATTCATTCTAATTGCTTAACTTCGGAAATAGTTAAACGTTTAAAATATTCTTAAAAGTATTTAGCGAAAGAAATCGATTTTTGAAAATCTCAAGGTGCAATTTATAACAAAACAATAGAAATCTAGTAATTTAATATTAAATTTCTGACAATTAGCTGTAGGCGCTTATTGTAACTTAAATCAGAAGATTAAATTTCTGTAATACGTAGTTATCAATAAACATATGTGACAAAATTTTTGTTATCTGTCTAAAACAAAATTCCAGTATTTTAAAATAAATAAAATCAACGCTTGCATTTAATATTTTAAACAAAACACAATCGAAAAGCACATAACCTTAAAAAAATAAACATCAAAAACATTTTTGTCTGGATATACACTAAATCCAAAGCTTATTGTCCGTAAAACACGAATTTTTAAAATACATTTGGGTCATTGTATGTAAAATAAAAGCTTCTACGCTTGTTTTATTTTAGATCGACGTCCTTCGGAAAAATTCACGCTCTAAGCGTCATGAATTTAATATCTATTACATATAATTACATTTGGCGCAATTTCAACTTAAAACTAGACTTGTAAAAANATATAAATAATTTATAAATAATAATATAAATAATTTAAAGAATTTAAGAAATTTATTTAATTTGAAAAAAAAGTAGTATTTTTTAATAATAATTTGAATACGTAATAAATTTTTTATTGCAGTTTTAGATGTAAATTAGTGAGTTAAAGTTATTTTATAAGGCTGCATATAGCAGCTAAAACATCTTCGTACACTCGTCCCTCAATTTACGCGAAGATTCGATTCCATATAGATTTGTTTTCCGCGAACCATAAAATATAGAAGTATATATACATTTTTAAGTCAGTTTTAAGTTATTCAAAGACCGCGTTGTAAGCGAACCGTGTTATAAGAGAATCGATTTTACACTTTTTACCTTTAAAAACTTCTTTTGAAAATATTTTTTCTGATTTAGTTATCAAAAAAACTTAAATAAGTATTAAGAAATGTTTATTTTAAAAAAATAATAATTATAATAACTTATTGGAGTAATAAATTTAAACATCAAAAAAACTTTAAAATAGTTGGATAAACGCTGCATACAACAGCCTAAATAATTTTTAATTGAAAATTGTATTTTGTAATTGCACCAACCAACTAAAATTTAATTTATATGAATATTTCATAAGAAATCCGCAAGAAACAACAAATGAAAAATGTGTAGGATGGAATAAATTTATTTAAAAAGATAATAAAATTAAATATCTATAAAACTTTGTAATAGTTAGACAAACGCTGCATACAGCAGCCTAAATAGTTGTTCATTTAAAATTGTATTTTGTAATTGCACCAAGCATCTAAAACTTAATTTTTAAGTTAGTTTATATGAATACTTGATAAGAAATCCACAAGAAACAAGAAATAAAAAATGAATTAAATGAAATAAATTTAATTAAAAAGATATTGACGCCTTGAATATGTAATAGTTGAATAAACGCTGCATACAGCAGCCTAAATAGTTGTTCATTTATAATTTTATCCTGTAATTGCAGAAAGCAACTAAAATTTAACTTTTAAGTTAGTTTATATGAATATTTCATAAGAAATCCGCAAGAAACAACAAATAAAAAATGATTAAGATGAAATAAATTTAATTAAAAAGATATTGACGCCTTGGATATGTAAATAAACTCATCAATAAATGATTTGGCAATAAAAATATAAAACGAAAAGTGATGTATAGCTGTGTGAGTGTATATGTGGATCGCAGGTGCGCCTAAAAACTGGCAGACATACAAATACAATATATAGTATTTGAACCTGAATTTCAGATAGGAAACTAACCAGGAATTGCCAATGGTCTGTGTGCTAAACGTTTAAACTACTACATATAAACCTCCTTGTATACAACAGACGTTGCTGCTTTAGCGCTACCAAAATAGGAGCGTTGTCGAGAATATATCTACATCGCGTTTTAGCGGCCACCGGCCGGTATTACTGCTGCCAGCATATTATATCTATATAACAAGTTCATTTTATACTAAATTTAATTTTTACTTTTATTTTTATACTTCAATAACTATTTATTTATTCACTTCACTTCAACTTATACAAAACAATCATTTATAATTAATTATTCGGAAACTATTCTAAATCATGTTTTCTTCAAAATAAAAATCAAATTAAAGATTATAAATTATAATTTAATTCTAGGAAAAAGTTAATAATTACTTCTAAAAATACTAAATTTAATAGAAGTAGCACCGATTCCTGGTGAAACATTTTTAATAAAAATTTATTGATCAAAATACTTTTACATTTGATAGATGTTTGTTATAAAAAGTCGCAAAAATATTCAAAGATTTTACTAAAAGGTTAAAAAGTATTGTGTTAAGCTACGAATTGATTCTTATTTTATTTTATAGCATATAAGTAAATTGATTAAGATAAAATAAGCATTTTCGAATTCATCTTGATTTAAAAAACGATTTTCCTAAGCCAAAAGGTCGAAAGTATATGAATAACTAATATAACTTATCTAAAATTAAATTCTTCCTAATACTAAGATAAAAATTATGTATTTAAAACATGCTTAGTTAGAATTTTTGATGATGGTTTAAGAACTAAAAATATTAAATTTTTATAAAATATTTTATATTTCAAAACAAATTTTATGTTATAGTTACAAAGATGTTACTTTTTTATCTTTAAACTCAAATAATTTATTTATTTTAATTAATTATTTGTATATTTATTATAAAAAAAACTGTTTTATATTGTTTATAACAATTGGAAACCAAGTTTATGTATTAAAGTTTATTTAATATACTAAAGATAGATTATTAATTTTTATATTTAAAGGCAAATTTTAAGCAGTAGTTAGTATAACAATTTTCGTAAATAAATATGTATTATAAAAGTCATAATTCAAATATTTATGTTCCAGGATACAGGAAAACAACTATCCATAAAACAAAGATTCCAGTGTCCTATAACCCCGGAAGTATTACAAGATATTTGGGACGAACAAACACTAAGAGCATTGGTCAGTAAAAATTATTTCAGATGTTTAAAATTTAGAATTAGAGGCCAGTTATAAATAGCCACACATGATTAACTCTGAATTTATATATTTAGATGAAATTAATGAATTGGTTCCAATGCATTTATATAATATTTTATTTTTTGTTTTTCTTTTTTGAAGGCATTTTTATTTCTATTTATAACTACACGGAAATAAGAAAAAATATACGCGAAAATTGGTGGAGGCGTCGTTTAAATTTTAAAATATTTAAATTAATTTTGGTATTTTTGTTTTGTAGCTTGAACAGTGCACAGATTACGAAGAAAGGCGAGCAATCAGAGCACGTCTGCGGCAAGTTATGGCGGAACAAGAAGGTATACATATATAAATAAATGAAATAATATTTGATTTCCCTGATAAATAAATAATTAATATTTTCCAGCGGTTGCCAATGTCATCTCCAGCGCAGTCTCAGAACGCGAATCATCGGACAATCGTCAAAGCGTTCACGGTGAGTCTCTCCTTCTTCCACTGCTCCAAGAATTACTAGACAAGAAATGTGCACATCAACAATCGCAGCAGCAACAACAACAACAACAGCAACAACAATTTCAGCAACAAAATTTAATGAACAGATCTGCTTCAAGTCAAAGCAGCGAAGAAAGTCAAACAGCAACTGTTGACTCCGGTACAGAGTCCGGTGAAGATCTTCGATTTTTAGCGGTTGGATTATGTGATAGTATAGACAGCACCCGCGCAGCGGGTGGAGGAATCGAACCTCTAGGACCCGGACTTCTTGCAGAAGTCCAACATGCGTTAAGTCGACTAGCAATGTCTTTACAAATAGATTCAACGGATGTGGATTTAGAACCAGGACGAAAACAATCATTATTACAATTAGTAGCTCGGTTACAATCAAGTCTTGTTGTACAACCGAAACCACCTACAGAACGTAGAGGAAGTGGAGGACATGGACGTTTTTCTAAACATAAAAACAGACAAAACAGACATACAGTTGGAGTTAGTAGCGAGGAATTAGCAGCGGCTAGGAAATTAATGCAGGAAGTCGTTCTTCGAGATAATATATCAGTTCCAGCAACACCACCAGATAAAACCGAAAATTATCAATTACAAAAACAACTTTCAGATGGCGCAACACCCACGAATGCATATCGCCCGATGAATTACGTAACTCCAGTTAAAAATGCGACTGCAAAACCTTTTTCTTCAAACTCTAAATCACCCACCAATTTCTCTTTCAGCGCTGATCAACAAATGCAGTCATTTAAAAGTGTTTCGGAACCTGTAACACCTAATGATTTTTCACGGGAAAAAATTACAGCTAATTTACGACAAACATCTTTAAATCTTGAATCAGAATCTTATCAAACGCCTTATTATCAAGAGCCTCAAATTGCAGACCCGTCTTATTACGATGTAAGACCTGAAGATCCTTGGAATGTCCAAAAAACTTACGATTCAATTTCTAAAATTTCTAATGTACGGGAATTTCATGAATCAGAAACTGATGATGATTCAAGTACCGTAAAACAATCGGAAGAATACGAAAGTGCTAGGCAATCATTAGGATCATCACCAACTCATTTACACTACGTAACAGATGTTAAAACAATTAATCGAATTACACCAATAAATGATTATAATAATGATTACAATGTTCCAAAATCGGAAGAAAATTTATCAGCAGCTCAGAGATTATTAAACTTAGCTATTAACGATGATAGTAAAACAACAAATCGTTTTAACAATAAAAAATTAAAAATGAAACGCGCAAATACTATTGATATACCAAAGCCGTTGAATTATTACGAAAACGACGATGAAAGTGATGATTCAATTTTAGATCGGGATGATTCGATATCATCTTCACGTCGTAGTAATTATTTAGCGCTCCGTGGTCCAATCAGAGTTGGTGGGACTAATAAATCGACTGTACCAACGTTTGAACCAAAAACAGAGAATGATAAAAAATTCATGGCTTTTATTCAAAAACATAATAATAATAATCAAAATGTATCATCTATTTGGATGAATAAAACTACAGAACCAGCTAAACGTACAACTGCTGACCATAATTGGAGTAGGAAATTTGGGAATATTAAAACGATTTTTGAAAAAGATGAAGGTAATAGTAGACCGTCGTCTGTTTCTTCAGCGAAGCAATTTTGGCAAACAGCAGATGATGCAGTAAACGCTGGTAAACGATCATATGTTGGTCCTAAAGTTAATAAACAAGGAACTCGGCAATTACAAAGTTTATTTGAACAAAAGCAACAAGAATCTAAATTACCCTGGGCGGCATCAACTGAAAGTAATAATAATATCGTTACAGGAACTTTAAAAGTTGAATCGAACTTTAAACCAATACAGCAAAGTCAAACAACAAATCAATTAATACAAGGAAAAAATTATAAATTCATCCCTCAACCATTACCGGTAAATAAATTCAGTCATGCACCTATGTCTGCATTTAAACCACCCCAAAAACGAAGCACCCCTGTTCAACAATTAACCCAAAGTTTTAATTACCCACCAAGTAATAATATTACTAAATCTAAAAATGAGAATACATCTGAACCAACTACACCCTTATTTTTATATACCCCTAAACATTTGGAATTTCCTCAAGTCCAACCGGAAGAGCCAAAACCTACTGGAACCGCGCCTTGGGCAACTGGACATCAAGGAGAACATCGCGTTCTTAGTATCGCAGCGTCGAAATTTGAAAATCCTTCAAGAGAGATCTCGCCTCAACCTATTCGTAAAACTAGTAAAGATAAAGTACATATTCCACCGATTTTACAGACCAATTCCGTTGAGAATTCATATCATAAACAACCATATTCTGAGACAATTACTAATAATAAAGAATTGTCATCACCGTATTTAGTTAAAAGTTTGCAACCGAATAAATCTGTTCGAAAATTAAGCGGGGAATATGATAACATTGTTGGAAATAACAATAAAATTGATAATATCGTTACGTATAAACAACCTGCTCCGCAGAATCAATACAAATCGATTAATGACAGGAACCAACAAGTTCAAACAGTTCAGAAAAACGTTCAAAAGTTTAGTACCGCTAACGCAAACGCAAATACTGCCTATGATTATCCAAAGCAAGAACCTAAAATTAATTATCATAAAACCGAAGAGCATTTAAATCATATGAATTACATGAACGGTAAAGCTGATAATTACCGGCAACCGGTTCAAAAAGTTGCTCAACAACCTGCACCGCAAAAGCCAGCACGAAGAGCAAGTGGGGAATATAATTTCTCATCAAATGATTCCTACAAATCGCAAATTCCGTATCAAATCAGTAATGAAACTTCTCAAGTAACACAAAAATCATTAAAACCATTACTTTTTGAGTTTCCTGACTCGGAGTCATCGACGTCTACTGCTGCAACTCCGGATAATTTAGATGAACCTGAAGTTGTTACGTCTCCTTTGACGGAGTACAAGGCAGTGAGCAAGGTTATGACAGGACCTGTAAGCCAGCAAGCTGTTACTGTCACTCAAAATACTCCGAAAACTAGGGAGGATCATGATATGGCTAGAAGTTTGCAAAAGGTGTTGAAAAATATTAGCTTAGGTGATGATTTGGACGAACGGAAAAATGGTAAACCATCAGTAAGTCCTCAAGCTTCATTTAAAAATTCTACTTCTACTTCAACTTCAACTACCCCGAAAAATTATCAAACTACTTCTTATGTATCTCAACCAAAACCTGCACAAACAAAAGATTATAATGAACAACCAATTTCTACTAACTCCAATTCTAAAAATTACCAAAATACATCATATATTTCTCAATCAAAACCGCAAACTACTCCAGAAATTAATAATCGAAATAAATCTGATAGTTACGCTTCTAATTCATATAATTCGCAATATTCAGGAAGGTCTTACGAAACAGATAAACAAAAAACAGACAAACCAGTTAGTTATAACGTAAATAATAGATCTCAAAAACCAAATAATGATTCATCATATTCATCTCAAAAACCAAATTACGATTCTTATTCATCTCAGCAGATAAACCGAGATGAAAGATCTCAATTATCGAACAGAATTCCAACAAACGCTAAACCATTTTCAACAGAAAGTAGTTTAGAAATAAACGATGAAGGTGAATCAGTTGTTACAACAAAATTACAAATTCCAGTTAGTAGAAATGTTTATTATAATAATACCGATCCAAATAAGATTCAAAAACGTTTAACAATTGAACAAGTTGAAGCTAGTAATAGGAGATTATCACCACAGCCGTTGAATAAATCAGATTCATGGCATAAATTAATAGAACCACCTCAAACGACGTCGAAACCAAGTCCTAGAGCATCTCCTAAAGCTAGAAATATTTTACAAAAAGCTAAATCAAGTCATAGTTTAGCAGTTCCTAAACAATTTGAAGCAGGGTTATCTAGAGATGAGGTTGAGGTAAAAAAGAAGACAGTTGCTGCATATTTCGGTGGACCTATTACAACTGTAGCAGCACCTGCAATGAAACCTAGTTATAATCCAAAAGAAGAAATGCTACGATCTGTACAACAGAGTTCAATAAGCCGTAAGACAACATCACAAAAATTATCAACACAAAGTAAAGGCTCAAGTTTATCTAGAAGTAGAACGATGCCTGAAGTTGCTGATCTTTACGAAGACAGCTTAGACGTAGATGAAGAATTCGAAAATATCTTCCGTGCATCGATAGCAAAGTAGTAAAAAAAAACTGCACTTATAACCTATCAATATAACAATCAATCATTCCTTATATCAGAACATCACAGATTTCAAATTTGTAGATAATAAGATTTTTAATTAACAATTTTCGAACGATCGCTTTATTATTTTGACAATTGACTTTCAAGAAGATTGTTTAAGAAACGGAAAAGAAGAAATTGAAGTGAAGAGAGAGCGCTGTTCTTTTGGAATCGTAGGAATTTTTAATTTGAGAGAGACTTCTGCGACACAGTTTGGGGAGCTATAATTTTATATTTTATGGAAGTATAATTATAAAATTAAATGGATTTTATTTATTGGAGGAAGCAGCTGTTTTTGATACAGTTTCTGGCGGTGAGAGCAACAAATACAGCGTGGATTTTTCGTGTGTATTGCACTCACCTTGTCACTAGCAAGCACTAGTCATTACCAAGCTTGTTTGAATTTAATGAAATGATTTACACTTCTTGTCCACTGCCTGTACTCTGTGACCCTTGTTATATAATGCATCACCTACACATTATGTGCCACCTTATTGCCTACCAAGAGCGCGCGCGCGCGTAGTTTTATTCAATATTTTTTACAGCATTTTATGGAAGAAAAAAACCACCCGCAAATATATTTCATTATTTTGTTTTTGTTTAGATAATACAGACTTCAAATTTGAAATAAATCAAATTTTAAATCTGTATTAAATCATTTTTTATATGTTGAACCACCTTTTTGACGGTGTTTTAAATTATTACAAAATACAAATGTACAGAAGTACACAACCAGCATGCAGCTTTTTGTTTGTCTCAAGTGTGTAGAATAATCATTTCCCATTGCACTACGTATATAATAAAAATAGTAAATTATTTTTGTTATAACTGTGATCATAGTTTTAACAACACCTTGTATATTTAATTTGTTTGCTTTATTTTTATTTTTAAGTCATAAACCGCAGTATTATCATAGCCATTTAAATATTTATATTATTATAAATCAGTTCAGCTACGATTATACTGTTTAAATAAATAAAACATCAAGTGAAATATATTTAAGTTAAATTACAGAGAAATTTATATATTTTTTAAGAGCATATATTTCGCTTGGATGATTTTAAATAATAATTTCCATAAAAAAAAAACTATAGAAAGTTATTAAAAATTACTAAAACGCAATAATCTTTTCTAGAGCGTTTCGAAACCAGCAAAAATACTTTCTCGGAGGGGCCGATAACAACAACTAAAGAAGGTATGTTTTATTTAACATTTTACCTTACAAGAGAATAGAACTTAAGTTTAAATACATTTTATTTTAGTGACTACTCGTGTTATAAGCAAACAACAAGTTAGCAAACCAATGTCACCTTTTGCGAAATTTCGGCAACTTGATAAGCAGAATAGCTTGAACACGCCACCCAGGTATCTATTTTTTTATTAATATAATTTATTTAGATGCATATACTGTAAAAATTATTATTTTAACGGAACATTTCAGATTTAACGGTACAATTATAATTTTTGTTGCATAATTTTAATATTTAGATTAGAAGAGATTTATAAAACAGATTTTGAGATAAAAATGAATACATAATTGAGTGTAGTAGAATCAAAAACTGAATCTAATAGTTTTTATCAATTGTTTTTACTGTCCTAATAAATGATTTATTTATAACGGCATCGCTTGTAACGTTCGAGTTAGCTTTATTTATTTGGTCTTCATAGCCAATTGTACTAAAGTAGTATCGGATACAACGATATAGATTATTAGGACAAATTGGTAATAACAAGATTATTTTTTAAATAATTATCAAGAAATATTGTAATTGAATTTGTATTAATTTGATGAGAAATTTTAACTAGTTAAAATATTACATATCTTAAATAAAGCCTTAGTCTTTTACGAAAAGAAAGGGCCAAGACACTATTGCTGAATTTTTACCGATACGATATTTTGAGCTTTGTAAAAATCTTTTTCAAAATTGTTGTCTTGTTAATATTATGAAAATTGAAAAAATAATTGAACAAAAGATTTTCTTAAACAAACTCAATTGACTTTATGCCTTTTTTTAAAAAAAAGAAATGTTAAAAACTAAAATAGTTTTTACCAAAAAATTTGAGATTATCTATAAAATACTTTTTTTTTAAATTAAGGGCATTAATTTTGNTGTACTAAAGTAGTATCGGATACAACGATATAGATTATTAGGACAAATCGGTAATAACAAGATTATTTTTTAAATAATTATCAAGAAGTATTGTAATTGAATTTGTATTAATTTGATGATAAATTTTAACTAGTTAAAATATTACATTTCTTAAATAAAGCCCTAGTCTTTTACGAAAAGAAAGGACCAAGACACTATTGCTGAATTTTTACGGATACGATATTTTGGGCTTTGTAAAAATCTTTTTCAAAATTGTTGTCTTGTTAATATTATGAAAATTAAAAAAATAAATTGAACAAAAGATTTTCTTAAACAAACACAATTGACTATATGCCTTTTTCAAAAACAAAGAAATGTTAAAAACTAAAATAGTTTTTACCTAAAATTTTGAAATTATCTATAAAATACTTTTTTTTTTTAATTCAGGACATTAATTTTTATTTTATTTCATTAAAACTAAAAATATGATACATCCATTGGTTATTATCGTTACAATCGCTTTTATTGTTCTCATATTCCGTCGTTATAAGCGGTTTTTACTGTAATATAATTTATAAAAAACAATATAACAAAAAATTTTTAATAATTCAAAGTTCAGTTAGTAATAAGAACACATTGTTGCTTCTAAACTAAATTCTTAAAACAAAGTATGTAATAAAACATTGAAGAACTTATTGTTGTTTTGAAATTATATTTTTAAGTTTACAATTTCAAAAAAGATATCAATTATCATAGAAATATTGATAATATACTACACATACATATATTTAACTTATATAATTAATTAAGAACAGAATTCGCGCCCATTTTGTAGCAATATTTTACAACAAACGCAAATAAATCGGTTTTAATTCTACTACACTCTTAAATAGTCAGTAAAAGTTACTTAATTTTCAATTTTATTCATGTAGGTTAAAAAAATCCAGTAAATTATTAGTTTTATATAGAAAATATATAACAAAGTTTAAAATTCCTACCTTTAATAATATCCCTGGGAAGCTTAGCCCGATGGTTCTGGTAGAACATGTTGAATAAATCCTTGATAGTCCAGTCACTAACATAACTTATTTCTATCACTAAACTAACTAAAAACTAACGCTTAATCTGGTAATAAATTTACGAAAAACTAATGCTTGCTTGTGTCTTGTTTTGGGGCAGCTCCCCTCGTACGCCCACGGGTTCCGGGGCTCCTCTATTTAAGTTCACTGATCCTGCATTAAGTCACAGCGCTTCTACAGTCAAGGACAGGTTACTGCATTGGTGCCAGATGAAGACTAGGGAGTATGAGGTACTCAACGTTTGTTTGTGTGCCGAAATAATTAATAAATATCCCTAATTGCTTATTTTATTCTTCTAAGCTTAACTATATCTATGAATTAACTATGAAATGTCTTCAGTTATGCATGAATACACCTGCCACTGATCACTGCTTGTTTGATACTGAATGATATTCTATTTTGTTTTAACACTTAATTAGCGTTACGACATCTATTGAAATACTAATCTATGTTTTATAGTAATTCGTTGATAATATATTACTTCATTATGATATAATATCAAATAAAAAAGCACCATATTTTTTTGATTAAGACTTGCGCAAATTACACAATACAAAATCAAATTTATTTCAAATTTTACATTTATGTTTGCAATTTAGTTAATTTCGTATTATTATTATTAATTTAAATAAATAAATTGTAATTTCAATATGAGCAAAGTAAACCCTAGTATAAAGCGATCTTCTATAACACAATTACTATCTTCAATTACCACCATTTTGAGTACTATATATTTTGATTAAGACTTGCGCAAACTTCTCAACGGTTCAAAAGAAAATAATTTTAAATTATAAATAAATATTTAAGGTTTTTTTTTATAGTAAATTAAGTAGTATTATAAATATTTTAAATAAATAACTCGTAAATTTATTATTTAGTATTGCAATTAAAGTATAGTAGACTCCTATATAACGCGCGAAATTATAAAACTCAAGATTTACCTGCATTTAAGAATTTTGCGCATTCACATTACCGGTTTTTTTAATACAATAAAAAGGTTTTTTTTTTAAATACTGTCCAAATTAAATAAAAATTAGTATAATTACATTACATTTTCTTTTAGTTGGGATCTTCTGTTTTTAAATAAAGTATTTGCGCATAACTGCTCCTAAATATGAATTGTTTTGTGTGTTGACTAATAAAAATTTAGTTATAGTAATAAAAAATACCTAATAAATCTGTATTATTTGTTACAGAACGTCAAATTAGAAAACTTTTCAACAAGTTGGGCTGATGGACTTGCATTTTGTGCATTGATTCATCATTTCTTACCAAACGCCTTTGATTACCATGCCCTAACTCCGCAGCAAAGACGGCATAATTTTACGCTTGCTTTTAAAGTGGCAGAGTAAGTAAAATAAACAATTATTTATGGAATAAATGATAATAAATTTGATTTTATAGTGAGCAAGCTGGCATATTCCCCTTGCTCGATGTTGACGACATGGTAGCTATGAGGCGTCCGGATTGGAAATGTGTTTTTACTTATGTACAAGCAATTTACCGTCGTTTCAAAGATGAAGATTAATTCATAATATATTATATTAAAGCATTTCTTAAGCAAATACTATAATTACGCGGCTGTGTACCTATTTTCAATATTTAAAGTCGCATTATTTAATTATAAAAGTCATGTACCTATAAATTATTTATTTTTTGTATGTTGTAGAGTTAATGACATGTTTGTTAATTGTTCTTGTTTATTTAATTTGTTTTAAATACACTGTTAAAGTGTATTTGTTTTCTGTAAGTAGCTTTTATACTTGAAACACAAAGTGCGTAAGATATATTAATGCATAAAAAAATATAAAAATCAGCCCAATTTTGTTTCCGCTTTCCATTATATATTTTTATTTCATTTACTATATATGTAGAGTTAAAAAATATTTTATATATGCTTATTTATTAACTATTCTGTATCAATATTTATATTTATTCATGTGATTTTATAATGCTCTTGTGGGTTATAAACTGCAGTTCAGATATGAACAAAAGTATATGGTTACGAGTGCTTTCTTTGTCTAACAATGCCAGTTATTTTTAATATATACATATAAAAGTGATGTTTTGTATCAGAAAAGACAAATATAATGCAGATTCTATATTTGTAAATTTACGTGGTTTCTAGATTTTTTAATTTTTATAAAAATATTTATATGTATGAAATCTAACAATAAATATTATGTTGCAAAATATTTTTTCGTTTCTTTTATTTTTATTACCTTTTCGTTTTCAGGATTTTTATTAATTTATATTTATTACTAAAAATATTTGTTAAAAGTCATAAAATTTTACTCTAATAATATAGTATTATTATTACTTATTATGTAATGTAATAATAAATGAGTGAAGGTTTTTAGAATTAGTTTTTTTTTATCTAAAATTAAAAATAAATTTATGAAAATTATGATTAATATCGCCAAAACAAAGTAAAACTTTAAATAAAGTAAAAATCGCTTATAACGATGAACCGGTTGCTACGATAAAATTTTCTTTATTTGTTTGATCTCTATAGTAAATTATACTAAAGTAGAATTAGATACAACGACATATAAGCGTCGCCACGAAACAATGTAATTGCATAATCATTAGATATTTTACTTCGACATACGTTATTATCTTATTTATATTCTTAACGCTTACTTGACATACTTCTTAATAACGTGAAGTACGTCGCAACTTTATTCGAAAAATTATTTATGCAGTCTACGCAGATATAAAGTAACAACTGCCTNAAAAAAAATGTCGCTGCATTCAACTCATTTATTTATTCAATTTTTTTTTCTTAAAAAATGAAAACGAATAGTATACAACGACAAATTATATTACGACCAGTTTCGTTGTTTCCGGATTCCGTCGTTATAAGCGATTTCTACTGTATGCATTTTAAAACGAAAAATATAAAACTTAGACCACTTTTATAAGTCCTTAATTATAAAATATAAATATGTATTTAATACTAAATAAACAGTTATTTAAAAAAGTTATTATTAAGTATCTATATTCCTTAAGATTGTTTAAGATACTGTAAGTACTTATCAAAACATTTAATAAATTTAATTTTTAATTTTTTCGATAATACTTAAATATATTTAAAACTAATTTTAACTTCTAAGTATGTGCGTTATTTGATAATGGATAAAATGAATTATAATAAACATATATTTTTCAGTTCAACTTTTTTAATTTAAGTTACAAAATGAAGTAAGAAACTGTATACATCATATCTCACGCTTAAAAATATCTATAACGATAAAATAAAAAAAAAAAAAATACACCAACCTATCATATAAATTAACTGACTTCTACAGCATCAACTTCTTGTACATGGCCAATCCACCAGATTGCTAAAGCATTTTCATAAGTTGTACAAGCTTTGTTTCCCATAAGTGGATCAAATATATGATGCTGGCCTGATGATGTTGCTAAAATTGGTCGGTAAGGGTGTAGGCTGACTCCGTTGCAACAATCGGAATGTAAAGGCAACTGTAATTCACACAAATTATAATTAGTAACAAGAAATTAAAAGATATTACTAATCTTAAATTAAAGTTTTTGATTTTGATACTTTAAGTACGCGAAAAATGATTTAAATATCTATAAAATATGAATGTTATTTATATTAATTTATATTTTACAATTAAATTGGCGGTCGCCATTGAATGCTGAAACAAGTAGAAAAAACCAACTAAACGTCGGAAAAGAACAAATTAAAAATCAACCCAAGACAGATAATTAACTTAAAAATAATTCTTAACAAATTAAATTAAAAGAAAATAAATAAATGGTAACATTTTGGAGTAATTCTGAAAAAGAACTGATTAAATATTGGTTAAAAACAAGTTAAATTGGTTATAAACTAACTTAAAATTAGTTAAAAAGACTATTACAATTTTATTGCAATTAAATTCAAATGCTTATATTATAAATAAAGTTAAAAGTTGGTTAAAGACCAGTTAAAAATTTATTAAAAACCAATTAAAATACTGATCTTCATTGCATAATAATAAAGTTTAGATTTAAATTTTAAAATTTTGTTAAAGCAAAGTTAAAAACTGATTAAAGACCAGTTAAATAAGTTAAAGATCAGTTAAAATACTGATTTTAATTGCATTAAAATTAAGTTTAAATTCTAACATTATAAACTTAAAATAAAATGGTCTCATGGGTCCTTATAAACTTAGTTAAAACAAAGTTGAAAGTTAGTTAAAGATCAGTTAAAATACTGCTTTTAATTGCATTACAATTAAGTTTAAATTCTAACATTATAAATTTGGTTAAAATGAAGTTGGTAAAACCAGTAATAAGTTAGTTAAAGACCAGTTAAAAAACTGAAAATAATATAAATTAATATTTTACCTCCATGTGAACTGTTGGAGTGGTAGGTTGTGCAACATTCCAAACTTGAACTTTTCCATCAGTCCCGCCAGAAACTAACCATTGTCCATCCCGCGCAAGATCCAAATATACTCTCTGATTTGTGTTGGAATGTCGTTGCAAACAAAACAGTGGTCTGCCAGGAACACGTAAGTCCCAACAAATTAATTCATTATCTTTCCTCGCACCCGAATACAATCGGATCCCGTCCAGGGAAAACGCCATATGTGTAATACCGCCTTTATGTCCAACAAGTTTACACAAATGCCGAAAACTGCCATCGCTTTGCGACACTAATTCAATAGTATTTTTCCAAGATCCTATTGAACGAAAGAACCATCTGATAGATTAAAATTTATGATGTCATAGAGAAAAATTACCCTTTTTGGATGTTTCAAATCAAACTTAGATTATAAATAATGATGTTATACCTATGGCAACAACACCAGGTTGAGCAAGACTTGCTGTCAAGCATGAGGCCGTCACATTTAGCGGGTACTCTGTGAAGTCTTGTCCGGGTCGGCTTGTATGGAAAATCCTCACACATTTTTTATAACCTCCAAATATTTGTTGTCCATCTGCTGAGAACGTGACACTCATTGCGGCTTCCAGTTCTTCCAGACTGTTGTATCCTCGGTATGAACAGCGTTTTTCACCGGAAAATGCGTCCCACAGATGGATTGGACCTTGATGACCACTTGCTGCCCAACTAAAGATAAAATTTAACTATTATATCCATTTCTCACATTTTTTACAAAATTATATACTAATATAAACTTAATATAATTAAGTATAAATATAATCTTAACTTCAATTTACGATTTATATTGTTACTGACTAAGCTTTTATATGAAATAAACAAGTTTCACAGATATAAATAATTTTTGTCCATCCTTAATCATAACACCGTCCATTCTTTTAGTAAAGATACTTTTAACAAAAAAATGAACACTTTTAAATATATTTATAGTATATAATTTAAAAATATCTTTATAAATAATAAATTTAAATCTTTTAAATATAAAATTATTTATATGTTACGAATACAAGTCGAAATTAAAACATATATACTTTAAAATAATACCATTAAATTATTTATTAGAAGATTTATTTATATTTCAGCGTAATGGTTGGTAAAATCTTTCCAAAAACTTAACTTTGAATTCTATACAACTTTTTGAAAACTCATAAACATAAATAAATTAAATACAAATGATAGAATTTTCTCTATATTTCCGAAAGTACTGATTCAAAAAGTTATAGAACTTTTAGAAACCTTTTGTATAGCTTAATCTATCATAGATAAATATATTTTATTGACAAAAAAAAATGCATGGAGCTAAATACGTTTATATCAGTAAGACAAGAATATTAGAAGCGTAATTCTAGCCAATTTGGTTCAAATTTGAACTGATAAGACTTTATATTTATTTCGTTTTTATATAGTAATAATGCTCAAAAATATTATAATTTTGAGATTTTTTATTGCTTCAAACTGTGATTTATAAGTTATATCGAAGAGTTCGTCGTTATATCCAATAATATACGTAATAACCGGCTAGTACGTACTTCGGCTTTTATACATTGCATATAAATATTCGAAATTATTTTAATAAAATATTAAACAAAATGTGTCCTTACCAACAAGTAGGCGGATTCGCACTGTTCATTCCAGGATACCAACTATAATCGTAAATTAATCCACTTTCAGGTACAACTATGGCAGGATTTAGAGGTACAACCGGTCGATTTGATAACATAGTTTCACCAGAATATAAATCATTAGGTAATTCCATAACATTCATTCCACCCCCTCGAACTACTGTCAAAAGACAAGTTCCATCCGGAGACCATTTACAGCCTCGTAAATAATGTTGATCATCAAGGTTAGGCCATTGTGAACGTGCTAATTCAATCGTTTTGCCTTCGAAATTATATAAAGGATATTGTATATATGAACTTTCTGCTACTGAAAATACAGGTTGAGAAGGCATAAAAACACCAGGTATTGCTGCATATGAATATGACATTATTGTCACGTTGATTAAACACTTTAAAATGATCTAATTTTAACGAATATTCTAGAAAATTACAATTCGATAAACATCACCACTCACTCAAACATCAAATACTACTATGAAGTCCGTCAATATTGTAAACATTGTTTTGTAATCTAGCAACTTTATAAAATAAAAACGAAACACGAAACAATTATTATTTATAATTAATTATAATACTAAAATTTAATATTTTAATAAAATTAATTGATAAATCAATATTTTATTATTAGAAATATATAATATATAAACGTTGGTATTATTTTTATTTCTTGATAACCTGATAACTTCTTGTGATAATTTGACATTTCAAGTAAATAATAAATTAATTTAAAATTATACAAACATAACAATTTCTAAAAAAGATATAAATAATAAAATGAAACATAATAAATAACGTAGCAATTAACTATAAATATTTCTAATTGTAATTATAATAAAAATGGAGAAAAGTGTTTATGAATTAATAACTGATTTAGCTGAAAAACATGTTAATAAAAGGAAATGTTTAAACGAAGGAATTGAAATAAGTTACGCTATTAAGAAATTACGCGCATCTGCGTTTGATGTTTTATTAAAAAATAAACATACTACAGGTATATGCTTTAAATTCTACAGAATTTTCGGAAATAATTGTTAAATTATTGTTTTTTATAGAGCATAAAAATGAATTAATAAATAATTCGGACGCAATTTGCCATTTATTAGCCTGGCAATACACCTTACGAAATGAACTTGATCAATCTGAAAAAGCTGAAGCTTTAAATATTCTTATAAACAAATTAGAAGATAGTAATATTTTAAATAATCCTGATGCTCATAATATCATCATATTCTTATTATATTTACGAGGCAGTAAACCAGAAAAAACAACTACATTTGTAAGTTATTTTAAATTAAATAATACAACAAAAATTAATTGATTATATTTTATAGACATCAGATATTTTTAATAAAGTTACATTAAAGAATAAAATAGTATCAAACAGTCGCGCTTTCGGCTATGAAGTCTATTCACAACAACGCTTTAATCTTCCACAACACTTACATGTACAAGAAGAAAGAAAATTAAAAACATATTCATCAGAAATATTTACTACAGAACCGAAATTAAAATTAACTTTAAAAAGTAAATCATCTTATAAATTAAATAAAAACGTTTCTAACTATCGAACGAATTTTAAATTTGAACCATTATATACCTCGTTGAGTAAACCGCGTTTTCATGATTTTAATGATAATGCCGCTGTACATGATGAAGGATACATATCTCCGACGAATGTTAAAGAAGATGTACCTAAAAATATTTGGGAAATTGCTTTGAAAACGCCGCTAAGTAAACATAAAACTTGGGAATCGTTAGATACTTGGATACCGCCGAAGGAATTACCATTTGCTTGTGAATCAGGCCCTAAAACTTTACATCATTTACAGTTTATACTTGATTCGAATATTATTCCTGTTGTAGAAAATGCTGAATGTATTGAACAAGAAATTATTACTAGTACTTATTTTATAAAATGTGTTAAATTTATGTTAGGTAATTTTAATTAATTATTATTCATTACATTATATTTAAAATGTTTAATATTTTAGTTGGAATGTCTTCAGATGTATTTTTAACAAATGATAAAGATTTATTTTTCCTAAAAGACGCTGTTACCATTGAAGGTTTATCTAGTCAGGCTTTAATATCTTATTCGGAGGATTTGATTATATCTGGAAGTTGTTATAGAGCTTTGAATAAATTATGTTGTATGCCAAATTCTTATAAGGATAATGAAAAATATGGATATGTATTTAAGGTAGGAATAAATAAAAAATATGATAGAAATGGAANAAATATGATATAAATGTAATTATTGTTTTTTATTATGCGATTATTAATTTTTATATTAAATTTATTCCAAAAAAAATCAATAAATAAATAAAAATTAACATTGCCGGATTTTTTCTTGGAAAGTAAGAATTTCGTGACGGTTGTACGTTATGCTGTTGTTTACATACATCGATTTTAATCTACTAATATTTAAAAAAATTGCACTATGAATATATGTATAGGTACTTAAAATTCCCATGATGCATTGTATGATTGGAATACCTGACTCGATATTATCTTATAGGTACTGTGAAATTGCAGCACCCCCTAGTTTTACTAAATATTATTGATTTAAATTATGTATCCATTAAAATAATTTCTAAAAAAACTTCTAAATCAGCACCCCACTAATTTAAGTTACAAATTGCATCAGCAAAGTTGAAATAAATAGTTCCATTTTTAAAAATATTATAATTATTTCTTGTCAAGTTTAAGCTTTCGATTTTATATATTTATGTCTGAAGCTCAATATCTTTTAATAGATATTATTTTTCTCAACACTGAAAGCTAAAAAATGACTGAAAAATTGAAAATAGAATTAATTAAACACAGTTTTATAATTAAATAATTCATATAAATATAGAAAAACATGAATTTTTGTATTAAAATGTTTTCAGGAACTTTGCGAAAGTATAAAACGCTATTTAGCATTTTATCGTGTAGCAGCGTTATCAGTCCCAGACACAGCAAATTTATTAAAAGTTCACCATCATATGCGACCCTTAAAACAACAAATAACCACCCTTGCAAGAATCTGCAAAGTAGCACATTATAAGGGTGGTACAATTCTACAAGGAGCAGAATTATTAAATTATATTTACCAAGAAATTACAAATGCTGTTGATAATAATGTTGTTTTAGTATTATATTCAGCGTTTTATCCCTGTTGTCAAATATATTTTAGGTGAAATAAATTTATTAATTATAAGTATTATATATAAGTGTTATAATTGTTTAAATTTTCAGTCGATTTCTGCAACGTTGGCTTTTCGAAGGAGTTTTAATTGATCCTTATGAGGAGTTCATTGTTAAATCTGATAGTAACAATAATAGCAGTAGAACTCGTATTTATTGGACGCGCGGATTTTCATTACGACATAATTATATTCCAGAATTTTTATCTGAATTAAAAAATGATATTTTACATTGTGGTAAAACAATGAATTTATTAAAATTGTGTAACCCAGATGTAAGTTTATTAATTATTTAATAGTTCAGTTGTTGTAAATTATAATTATTTTAGGCTGCTTTATATACGCATATTATGAGTCGAGAAATTCCATTAATTTCATGTTGTTTAACATCAGAACATAGTCGAAAATTAAACCAAGAAATTGATTGTTATTATATTGAAATGGCATCATTATGTGGTCCAAGAATATCATTATATCACTACTTAAGAGATCGTTATGGATTTGAGGATAACGTTGCATTTGCAAGTTTAGTTGAGAAAAAACGGGCTTTAACTTTTAAAGAAATAGAATGTACGAAATATACAAATTTATTTTAAATTATATATTAAATAAAATATATTTTCAGTAAGAAAACAACACGAAGCCGAAGAAAAAGCTAAAATGAAACGTAAAATATTCGAAGAAATGAAAGAACAAATGAATCTTGCAGCAGAACAAAAGAAAAAAGTTAAAGAAGATGCTTTGAAAGAAGATTTATTAATCGCACAACAAAATGCACAAATTGAAGAATTAAGATCTAAACTTGTTAAAGAAGAATCGTAAGTATAGTCGTCGCCACAAACGTAATCATTGTACGTTTACATGATACCTCGTGTTCCGAAAAAGCCGTTGTTGCTATATACACGACTTACAATAACGTACGTCGATAAAATATCTGCTTATTATTATGTAATTACATTGATTCGTGGCGACGGTTATATATTTATTGTTTCAAATAATTTATATTATTAATATATTTATTTTACAGATCTGCAATTATTAAATATTACAATACTTTAATTGAAACAGTCGATAAAAGAAGAAAATCTTTAGAATCACGAAAATTACAATTATCAGATGATTTATTAAATTTGCCGAGTATTATCGATGAAAATAAAAACACTAATGCTGTATCAGAAACAGGATCATCTGAGGATATATTTTTAAGTCCGAAAAGTACTTTATCTGACATAACTATAAGTAACTTAAACACAGATAGAAAATCAGAAATCGATCAAATTTCCGACGAAAATAAAAACGTAGAATCAACGGAACCAGAAATTACTAAACCTGAAACTGTAGAAAAAGATTTAGATTTAGTTAATGCGAATGAAACAGCACAAGTTGAAATGTATAATCAAATAAACGAAAATCATTTAGCTGCGCAACGGAATCGCGCAAAAGTTTTAAACTTAGAGTTTGGTTTTACTGAAGAGAAGAAAAAGCATTATACAAATATAACTAAAAATACTCCGAATTTGAGCGAAGCTCAAAGAAATCGGCTCCGCGTATTAAATTCAGAATATGATATTTTTTACGATTCATCACCATATGTAGAACCATTAAACGTAAAAAAGGAAGATTCGTTTATTTCATTAGTTGATAAAAATGAAGCTACGACAAGTGATAAACCATCATTTGTTTTAACAAATGAAAATACTAATAATTCTAATGAAAATATTTATTCAAACCCTGAATTAAATTTAGCATCACCTGGACATGAAGATATTATGAATATTGCACATAGAAAGAAAATATTAAAATTACCTAAACAATCAGAGCTTTTAACAATATATGAAAAAACTCAAAATGATGCTATACCTATGTCTGTCGATTCCACACCAAACACTGAAATATTTTCGGATTTACAAACCCCAAGTTCAGCAAAATTATCTTTAAATACAGATATTAATTTAGATACACCAAGTGTACTTGATTCCGGGTTATTAACAGCAACTAGTAATTATAATGAAGAAGGTTTTAAATTCCCTACTAATGATAATACTAAAAAGTTTTCATACGATACTGGATACAAATTATTATTCGCTGGAAAGCAAAAAATTTGTAGTATAATGGAAAATGTTCCTAAAAAAGTACGGCCTATGCGCATATCAAAAGAAGAAGTTGAAGCTATTAAAAATGGAAATTTAAAGTACTTATTATACCAATCAGTTTATATTCCATTAGCAGCACAAATGAAATTAGTAAATAGTGAAATTTTAAAATATTTCATTCATGAACAAAATTATTTTTCACATTTACACAGTTTACGGAGTTATTATTTCATATTAGACGGAGAATTCGGTCGAAGTATTACAGAAGGATTATTTACTAAGTTATACGATTCAAAAAATCCTACGGATTTATTAAATTTACGGAGTTTACAATTTATTATTGAACAAGCGTTATTTGCATCGTCAAAAATACAAGAAAATGGTGATAGATTATCGTTTATTGTTAAAAATATTCCGAAAGCATTTGATCTTGGTAATGCTGATGTTTTTGAATGTTTATCTTTAAGTTATCGAATTAATTGGCCTTTGAATGTGTTACTACCGTTTGAGACAATCGAAAAATATGATTTAGTTTTTAAATATTTATTAAAATTACATTATGTTTCCTGGGTTTTACAAAAAATGGTTATGGTAAGTTAATAATAAATTATTTATTTATCGATATTAGTTTATTTAACGGTAATAATATTTGTAGGAATTAAAAAATATTCAAAAAGAATACGGAATAGAAGAAACTGTTCTATTAAATTCACCCCAATATCATAAAATTCAATTATATCGACATATAATGACTCATTTTATTCATACTTTACAAAATTATACTGTTAGTGAAGTTTTACAAACTAGTTGGGAAGAATTAGAAAATAATTTAAAAAGTGTTAATACTATCGATCAACTTTATAATGTTCATGTAACATATTTGAAAACAACTATTTTTAGGTAAGTTTTAAACAATTATTTAATTATAAAATTCATTAATTAACTTATTTATCTCTAGATCGTTGTTAAATAAAAAATGTGCTCCAATAATGAAAGTTATACGTGAAATATTTGTTGTTATTTTAAAATTTTATAATTATTTGCGTTCACGTTCTTGGAATTTAAAAGAAAAAGATGTTCATTATACGCATCCGAATTTTAAAAAGCTGGAAGATATATTTCATAAATTTCAAGAATTTGCTAATTTTGTTTATAGAGTTGGGAATAAAATGGCTCGTGTGGGATATCAACCACATCTTATTCAAATGCTTGATATGTTAAATGTTAACGATTATTATACTAGTTTGCAAAAATATTAATTTATTATGTTTACATGTTAATAAATGCTTTAAAATTATTATTTTGTTTAATTTAATACCTATTATTATATTAATTCCCTTAAAACAATTTATTTATTTATTTAAAAACATTTACAATAATTAACGAAATAACTAAATAATAATTCTTATATCTAGATAATATTTAAACTTTATAATTCAACAATTAATTATTAAAAAACTGGTTTAACATTAGTACGACGAACAGAAACAGATTTTTTCTTTTTAATTAACGGATTATTCTTTTCATGTTTTAAAGCATCAAAAATTTCATCTAAACTCTATAAAAAAAACTAATATTATAAGAAATTATGAAAATAAATAATAATTGTTCTACCTTTTGTGAATTTTCTAAAGAATTTCGTTGCAAATTCTGTAAAAGTGCATTTTAGATTAATTTTAAATTAAATACGTATGTCGTCGTAGCCACGAAACAATGTAATTGCGTAATAATTATACGTTTACATGGTACCGCTTCGTAATTTGAAATGTTTTATGTGTTTCGAAACATTTCGAAGTAATATATTGCTTATTATTATTATGTAATTACAGTGATTCGTGGCTTCGATTATATTTTTTTACCTGTTGTGTTTTTTGTAAAGTAGGTCTTCTTTTATATAAACGTTGTCGTTTTTGTAATTGTACCTTTTTTTTAACGGCTTCATTATCTAAACTACTAATACTAGTACCACTTAAAGATGAAGTCGACGGGTTATAAGATGAAGCACTATTTATATGCGGAAGAATCGTAGATCTTTTTACTGCTGAAGATTTTTTCGCAGATATCTCAGAGACTAATGATTGATCACAAACTTCTTTATCTAACACATCTAAAAATTCTTGCTCTTTATTTTGTTGCATTTCTAAATCACGTTTATTTTGAATATTTAATAATTCTTTTAAGCGCACATCCAACTCTTTTTGAATATTTTCTTTAGTAATTTGTAACTCAGAAAATTTAGATTTCATGTTGGAACTTTTATTTTTTAAATTATTTATTTCATTATTACGTTCTTCAGTGTTTGTTTTATGGACTCGTTCGGTTTCTGCTTGATATGTGCTTGTATGATCTTCTAATTTTTTAATTTTATCATCATTTTCTTCGATAATGTTTTGAATTTTTTCGTTTAATGCTATTTTAAGTTCATGTATTTGATTTTGTTTTTCGTTGTATTTTTCTTGTAGTTTAGTTTTGGTTTCTTTTAATTCGTCCAATTCTAAATTTATATCTACTTCGTTTAATGATGATTCGTTAAATAATGTTGTTAATAAGTTTTCATCATTTTCTAGTAAATTATTTAATTCGATTAGTTTATCTTGAATTGATTTGATGTCTTCTTCTGTATTTGATTTTATTTCTGTTTCGGTTTTAATTGTATTTTTGAAATTATTTATTATATTTGTATAAGTATTTTCATGTTCTTCTAATAATAATTGTTCATTATTTAAATCTAAATCTAAATTATTTAATTTTTCAGCAAATTTATCATTTTCATTATTTAATAATTCTATTTCTTCATCAATTGTTGTTAAATTCTAAAATTAAATTAATTATTAATAAAATATATAAATAATTAAATATATACTTACATTAATCAATAATTCATTTTCATTTTTCTTAACTTCAATTTGATTCTGAAAATAATTTATATTTTCCTCTAAAATATTTATTTCATTTTTATATTCTTCGAAATATGTTACATATTTTTCTTTTAAGTCAGACGTTTCATTTTGTAAATTATNTACCTATTTTTATTATTAATTGATGATTGTTTTAATGAATTAATTTTATCTTCATAATTTTGTAATAATTTATTTTTATTTTGTATAAATTCTTGTGCTTTTTTATCTTCGTCATAAATTTTATTTAAAGTTGAGTCAATCTCTGATGTAATAATGTTTAAACTATTTTGTTTAAAATTATTATCAATAACAAGTTTATTAAATTTATTTTTTGAATTTAATAATTCCTCTTGTTTAGAATCAATTAATAACTTTTTCTCTTGTTTCTCATCTTCAAAATTATTATTAAATTCGCAAATTTCAAATTCTTTTATTTTTATTTCATCTGATAATAAATTCGATTGTTCAACTAATTGTTTATATTTTAAATCGTTTTTTTGTTTCAATAACGAAAATAATTGATGTATATTTTCATGTTTTTCGTTACATTGTTCTTGATCTTTTATGCAAAGTGTTGCAATATTGTTTATATCGTTTGTTGCTGTTGTTACATTGTTGATAAGACTATGAGTTTTCATTAATTTATTTATAACTTTATCGCGCCATTGTTGTTCGTATTTTACTCTTTGAGATAAATGTTCGTTTTGTTGTTCTAAATTTTTAGATGTTTCAGTTTTACCGTCTAATATTTCTTTGTAATATTCTAATTTTTTTTCGGAATCTTTTATTTGTTCTTCATAAATTGACTGAAAATTGTTTTTATCAATTTTATTACGGTTATTAGTAGTTTATATCATTGTAACTTACTTTATCTTGAAAAATTTCTTCAAGTTTATCAAAACATATTATGAAACTTTCATTTTGATCACATTGTTCATCAATTTCTTCTTCCATTGTTGTTTTAATAATTAATTATTTTATTTTAATGTTAATTATATTATTACGAACGTTTTTATTTAATTAAAAATTAATTTTATCAACACACTCACACACCGTAGTAACGCGTAATGATTTGTTATAACAATGTAATTCAATTGTTTTACTAAAATATTATAACAATTATAAACTAGAACGCCATGAAATAAGCAAGCAAATAATAATTACGATAAATATAAAATAATTTTTTTAAAAATATAATTAACGTAAATTATGAACGTATTTATTAAATATTATATAATTTGATTAGCTCTTATGATAATTTCGTCTATTTTTACATGTTTATTAATGTACATCAAATTTATTTTTCTACATATCACATTGTAAAAAAAATCTTATATTTGTTTTGTAAAATGAACATTAAAATGTAAATTAATGTAAAATATATTTTAATAATAAAACTAAATTGAATATCAACTATAAAACTGTTTGTATTTAATAGAAAAAATAACATATAAACAATATCCTACACATTTGGCATTTACAAACATAATTATTGATGGATATTAATGACTTTGTGAAGTTCTTTCTCGATTTAAATAATTAACAGAGGTGAAAGGTCGTAATGATTGATCAGCATTTGGTAATGATCCTCCAGTTGTTACCCTTGGTTCATCATTTACCAAAACAGTTGCTTGACTATCAATACTATGTCTGAAAAATATTTTATTAGTAACTTATTTCAAATTAATAATAGTTAAATGTCTTACTTAACAAGACTAGCCATTTCCTTTTGTAAAACGCTTTTATTATTCGTAAAAAGAATTGTTCTGTATTTTACAGACGATTTATCGTTTATTTTATCTAATATCCCATTGTATATTAATAAATCGTCTACAAGTATCTGTAATATATAATAATAATAAATTTAATTGAATTTTATTAAATATTTTGAAGTAATTACTCCAAATTCTTTAACTCCGCGACTTGGTGTTTTAATATAATTCCAGATTTTAATCACAGATAGAATCACAGGTTGATCAAATACAATATATATTCGGTTGAGGCATTTTGGTATTACAGGCACTAACCATGAGTGTGTACCGTCACTTCGTTCATTTATACCATCAACTAGTTTATCTGGAGTTCGTACATCACCGGAAACTCCGGGTAATACGTTTACACTTTCTGGATGCGCGCATATATCTAATAAATTATTTTTATTAGTTTTTTAACATTCATTTTGATATATATGTACGGTAATTAAATAATTGTAATTAAAGTCTAAGAAAATCTTTTAAAAAATTGTAAGGGCTTTGAATTTGTAGAAACTTATTTAAGATATAATTTTAAATTATTTGTATTCAACAGTTGACAAATAAAATGTTATTTAAAACAAATTTTTGCATGCCATTTAACTGATTCTTAATAAATAATAGATATTTAAAAAGTTAAAAAAACTGAGTTTATTTTCAGAGATTTGATTTACATATTTAAATAACTAGTAATCAATTAAATAATTGCAATTAAGTGTATATATAGTATCTTAATAAAATATAAAACAAAGGGTCAAGTTTGTATTTTACTTATTCTACTATTAATTATAAATGTATGTCTTTTAAAATCTCAAATATGTCTCAATAATATATAAAATAAATGAAGAATAATGCTAGATTGTTATTATTTTTCCGAAAAACATTATTTTTTAATTGTTTTTATATTTATTTTAATTCACTAATTTCAATTTTAATTTCCTTAGTATTTTCTAATAAACTAAAAATAGAAAAGAAAAAAACAAATAACTCTGAATTTTAATTTATCACACAAAAAACAAAATATAATTTTTAATTATAAAATAAATAACTTACTATTTTCTGTGAGTAAAATTTTCTTCCCAAACTGATCAAAGATTTCCAATCCATTTAACCCGACATAATACTGATCCCCCCAAGTTGTATAAATAACAATTTGAAAAACAAAACCTTCTGGCATTATGGGATTCTCGAAAATATCATCTTTCGCTGGTATCGAATTATTTATATCATAAAATGGTTCTTTTTGAAGTTGTTCTAACGAATTATTAGTACGGCAAAACTTAATTTCTTGTACATAATCGTAATGTGTATTACCAGGGGCTCTTCTTAATAAAAATGTACTATCGTTTGTTAACGAATTTATTAATATTTTATTATCGAGAAAAATTTTAATCATTCGTACACCGCAAAACGACATTTCTAAGTTTTCATTGTAGTTCCAGACACGAATACCTATCAAACAAAATTTTAGTTTAAAAAATAAAAGTAAATTTATAATAATTACCTGCTATATAAATATAATTTTCAAAATAAACACTTATAACAATTTCTTCTCCCGGAGTATATTGCGTATACCACATATGTTTCCGATCATGAGTTATATTTTCATTATCAACAAGCCGTGCTAACATAGCATTTGCCGCTAGTTTATTACTTCGTAAATTCTCTTTTGTAAGCGGAATCGTTTGTTCTAAATCTCCAATTATTTCCAAACCGGTTAAACCAATATAATCATTTTTACCCCAGTTTAAAAATAATACTATATCTAACCGTTGCGCACCAAATAATTGTTCAGATTCATTTTCTTCGGTTTTTTGAGAAAACGCATGAGTAAACGGACGTTGTTGCATCTGAAAAATAATTATTTAAAAATATATTATATTTTTTATGAAATTAACGTACATCATCTTGTCTAGTTGCTGTTGAAGGTCTTTCAATAGTTTCTGGAACTTGTTTTTCAATATCAGACATTAATGTTGAAAATGATATATCATTTATTGCAATTTTTTCTAAAATTGTTTCTTCTGTTGTAAATAAAATCGTCTGAAATCAATTAATGTAATATAATAATAAATTTAATAAATATTGAAATAAAACTTACATCACCAAATGATTCAATTCCACCTAAAATGCTTCCAGAAGCTTGTGCGATTTCTCCGCGAAATATACAAACCCCATCTAAAGTAATAATAACATCTTTCGCACCACGATATGAATGTATTCTAGATTTGTTATAATTCTAAAATTATCAAATTATTTTGCAAATAAATCAAAATATTTTAAAGTAGAATTTGACTTACCCAAATCCGAAGCATTGCTAATTGTGTTTGTTTATAAAATTCGATTGTTATTAAATGATGTTCACCAGCTTCAAATGGAGTTAACCATAAATGGGAATCATCTTGGGTTCTATTTACTCCGTCTAATAGATTTTGTATTACTCTTGGGTCACCTTTACAGTATGGTAATATATTTATATCTTCTGGGCATGCCGATATCTTAAATAGTAAATAATAATTAAAAATCAGTTTATTTAAGAGAAAGAAATACCTTTAGAACAATAAAAAATTTTTTTTTCTTTCATCAAATATTAATTTAACATGTTAAGAATATATTATCAAAATTTTAAAATAAAATTCAAAGTGCTTTTGATGTTATAGCCTATGAATCTGAGACCCTTAGGCTTTGCATTTAAGCGCGTTTTTCTCAAAAACTTTTTGACCGACCCCGCTGAAATTTTTTAAATATTCATAAAAGTACTCTAATTTGTTTTTAAATAAAAATTAAAACAAACACTTCACAAATTTATATTTTTAAAGCAAAAATGACTGAAAAAATATTTCAATATTGAAATAATAAACTTCAAGCTTCTCAAATTTAATATTTTAATTTAATAACCACGAGGGCTAGATATCACGCCAATTAAAAATTCGCGACCTGTCCTTCCCGGAAAATATAAATTAAACTTCGTCATTTTTAATAATTCTGAATAAACAAATTAATTGTAAGAGTTTAAAGATCAAATATATAGTATCTTAAAATTCAGATATAGTAGTTTAACTGTTCACCAACAATAAAATTATAAAATTCGACTAAATTTCAATGTTCTAAAGACATTTCCTCCCTTAAATAATTTAAATTATAAACTAAATACAATTAACTTTATTTGTTATTAAAATATTGAAAAAAAAAATACAAACCTTCCTAACAGGAACAACATTTCCAGAACTATCAAATAATTCAATTCCATTTAAACCCACATAAAACTTATCTCCCCATGTACAAAGTATATCAACAATCATAATAGTTCCCACAGGTAATTCAGGAATAATAAAAACGTCCTGTGTCTCCATATTACGATTAGAATCACCACAACTTGTAGTATTTTGTAAAAACGATTGTGGAATCTCAGAAAAAACTGGACTATTCTTTTTACCTTTATATTTTTTATAATGTTTATATTGTTTATGCCGTTGTATTTTATTTTTCAACAACATAAACTCTTCTTCAAAATTCCTTTTTGTTTCTAACGAATCGTAATATCGTGAGTCTAATGATAGTGGATTTAATTGTTGATTATCTTGTTGATTATAAGAAACTGAATTTAAATATTTTTGATATAATTTTAAATGATTTTCTTGTGGATTTGAATCTGGATTTGATTTAATGAACGATGTTGTGGATTTATCTGATTCAATTGATTTAAATGAATCGTTTAATTTAATATCTTTTATGCTTGATGAAATATTTTCGTATTTATCTAGCCGTGATTTTCGGTTTATTTTATGGTCATCTAATATTGATGGGCTGTAACTTTCCATGTTTGAGTCTGAGTTGTATGAACTAACTAAAAATAATTATTTATAATTATTATTAAAATTATTTTATGCTCTGTTAATAATTGTTTCTCTTATAAATATAAATGTTTTAAATTTAATAATTAAAAAAACTTACCACCTTTTTCAATAAAATTATCTAAACTAGAAGTTGACTGAGTACCATCACTTCTTACTGTTGGTTTAAAATTACCCTGTACAAGACTGAAATTAATTTCTTCCATTTTTGGCACTATATATGCATCCCTATTTAAAGACGATAGTCCTCTAGGAATAGGACTGAAGATTTGCGGTTGTGAAGATCTCCTACCATGCTTGGCCGAATTAGGAGCACTGAAAATTAAATTAAGGGTAAAGTTACAAATAAACAATTAAGCAATCGAATCTCTGTTGCATGATATAAGATAATAACTAATTTCAAATCAATTTGCTAATGTAATTGTAGTATTTATTAAATATAATAACAGTATATATGTTTTGATATGCAGCGATAAATTCATTTATTTATATAATTGTTGCCTGATAAAATCTAATTTAAATCAATTTAGTAATGAAACTGAATGAAAATTTGCGTGACTCTATACGCAAATAAAATACTAGCTATTCTATATTTAATATTTAAATATGAATGCAGTGGCGCAAGGTTAAATTCGTACAGATAGAATTTTGCAAATATATTTCTTATTAACTAATTTTTGTATAGTTAACCAAATAACGCCCAGCGCCCTATTTATAGGACAGCATGAATTTAATTTTTTTAAGCAATAAAATATTATTAAAATTTTGAATAAAAAATGTCAATATATTTTTCATACTTTAATTATGTATACAGTATTTTTTTCGTTCCATTTTTCAAAGTAACTTATGAGAAAAAAATGTTAAAGTTGACATTATTTTTTAAAAATATTTAACACTTAATTCTAATTAAAAAAAGGTTTGTTATTAATTCTTATAGATTTGCTTGGCAAGAAAAAATAGTCTTATTAATATGATTCTGGGCTTTAGTTTTATCTAAAATACAGGAAATAGTTTGATGAATATATTAACTTCTTATATATTACTTATAAAGAAATTGTGATACTTTTAAATGTATTTATTTATTTAAACATATTAGTTTAGAATAGATTCTTATATGTATCAAAATTTATTAGCTACGCGTTAATGGTTTAATTTATAAAATTTTTTGGAGACATATTTTTGTCTTATTAATACTTATTTTATTATTTATTAAACTATAAACTGGCTTTTATTACCTTAAATAATTAAATTTTCTTAATCCAGAAAAATTTGATCTACATACAGAACCATTTTTAATTTATTTTAAATTTAAAATCTAATAAAAACTTCAAAAACATTTACTATTAAACTAATGATTTTTAACAAAATACTTAAAGTGTACGAGTTTTACTTTGAACATTAGAAATATCTCAAATATATGCTTAAAAACTAATACCAAAGTTCTTTCTGTTATAGTCAATTGATGTTTTCAACGAATGTATAAATCTATTAACATGTACGAGTTTCATTTTGAGCAACTTCAAACAATTTTTAATAACAAATAAAGTTAATTTTTTATTACCTATCAGAAGAAGAATGTTGTACTGGTGAATAACTAAAAAATTCATTATTATTAGATTTGTAATCTTTGTTTCTGGACGAATTATTGTGTTCTACATCACTGGAAAATCAAATATAATTAGCTTAACAATATATTTAAATATAATTTAGATTTACCTCGACATATCTTTAAGCCAACGAGGTATTTTTTCAAGTGTAGATAAATTATTCTCTTCAATAGAATTATGCTGCATTTTAAAACATTTAAATAAATCATTTAATCAAAAAATGTTCTACATAAATTTATATTAATAAAATAAATAATATTACACAGTAATAAAATACACAATAATTTTATTATTATTTTTATTTATTAAATAATAAAATAACATTTACGTGTCATTTTTCACAGGTATTTTTGACGCTAATTTTTCAATTTGTTTTGATATTAAGTCGCTAAGCAACGTATGTCATTGCCATTGATATTTTATGTTTTTGACCTTGATTGTATATGTATTAATAACATATTTAGATCAAATATTTATAAATGAACCATTTTTCTTGAAAATAATGAATAGTTAGTGGAATAATAAATAAGTAAGGAGTGAACAGTTATATTTAATTATAACTTATTCAGTTTTTTGTAAAAAATTCTTTAGTTAATGTTAAATAAATTATTCCGGAAGAATTATTGTTTTTTTGTTTCATTTTCTAAAAGTATACAAAATTATATTTCAAATTATTATAATAATTATCGCAAAAGTTCAAATAGTTTAAACGGAAATGTGTTTTTTAAAATTAATACATATGATAAATTCTGTAAATATTTATAAATAAATATTAAAGTCAATAAAGTCAAGATTTTATTATTTGCACTACTTAACTTTAAGTTTCAGTTAATAATCTTATAAGTACTTTATTATTTAAGTAAATATTAAATATTTGTATATTTTATATGATAATAAAATAAAAATGATTTTAAAATTAATACTAAAATCTTTAAAATGCGGAAAACAAAAAATACTGAAGAATATAATATAATACAGTATCTCAAAAT
>CM008240.1:5460733-5507971 GCA_002278615.1 Pogonus chalceus | reverse complement strand
AAAAAAATAAAACATCGATATAATTCTCAATTGAGAGACGAGAGAGAAATAAAATTAATACTTTAAAATGTCATGAATAAATATTTGTATAACAGATTGTCGTAATCGATTTTTATTAATTGATGATTTACTTAATATACGAAATCTTAATTTTTTTAACCTTTCAATTTGACGCATTAACTCATTCTTGTCTTCGTCGTCTTATTAACTTAAATCTTAAAGTTAACCCCTGAGAAAACAAAATCTTTATGTTCAATTGTGAACAAAACAGACTTCCAGCGTCCGACTCACGAAATTCTGATTTACAGTCGTAAAAAGCTTTAAAATTTAAAGCTATTTGTTACTGGGTTTAAATTACAGGTATCCCAAAAGGGTCAAGAATTAAATATTCGAAAATCGAATTACAAGGAAAGATTTGCATCTTAAACCTTACAAAATTCAGATTGTGCAAGAATTAAAACCAACAGACCATCTTCAAATGAAATGTTCGAGAGGTTTCCAAACTTCGGAAACACCCCGACCCTATTGGGACACTTATATAAGACAGCTAGCTTTAAATATTAAAGCTACAACTTGTTTTAAATCAATAAAACGTTTTATTTATAATGATAATGCGTCTAATGTAAGGTTAAATTTATTTTACTATTTTACATGCGAAGTATTTATATGAAAATTATAAATAACACAGGAACAGCACTAATTGAAAATATAAACTAATTATTATATGAAAGATCACCATTTCCTTGTTCTATGATAAATAATATTATAATAACATTACAATTTAATTTATTTGATAAATTATACTGTAATGTAGAAAACAAATATGATTTAAAATACAAGAATATTTTTTTAAAATTCATTGTTTAATAGTTGTTGTTTGGCACTAAAAATATTGGCAATTATATTTGTTCAAGAAACTAAAAAAATATTCTTGTATATTAAATAATATCTAAACGATTAAATTTATTTATATTTAGCATTAATTTTTACATTTAATACTGATAATATTGCATTACTATTTTCTACGAATTGCAAGAAATAACTGAACGCTAAATATAAATAAAATTAAATAACTTAAAAGTATATTAACTCGATGCATTAATAATCTCAATATCATATATAAATCAAATAGATTCTTTGTATTATTTATAAATATAATATCAATAATGAACAGTTATAAATAACAAAACGGAAGAATTATATATGACTGTTCAAGTGATTCATTTAAAATAAATCTATTGGAAAACATATCTATTATTATTATTCTATATTATTTTTATGTGAAGAATATTTGAGTCTTGGAATTTATATATCACAATTATTTTTGACATTGTAAATTGATTTAAACTAAACTATGAGCCCTGTTAATTATAGTAAGTGATTATTTATTACGTATTAAAATTGTATTTTATTATGATCACATTAATTTAATTAAATACTATGGTGTTATTTGGAATTAAAATATTTCTAAAATTGTGTAAAATTCCTTTAAAGGTATATAAATTTTAAAATAAAATAATCCCAATACATATAAACTAATCGTGCATTTTTTTAAATATTATTATATTCGTAATAACGACGAAAAATAAAAAAATATTATTAAAATTACATATTTATAACGATATGTTACGGTTTCACATTTAGATTTGTTTCATCTTAGCACAATAAATATTTGGTACGATTATACAATGCCAAGCTAGAATAAAAATCTATAACCAGCAATATTTGTCGTTATATTTCGAATATATTAATAATTTTTAATTAATTAAATTCAATTTTTCTACTCACTCCACATATTAACTAAATTGCTGACCTTCTGTTAAAACAGGTAACGGGTAAAGATTATGTAGAATTGCGAAATAATGGACGGTAGCTGCTGCTACAACAAATAGATGCCAAATTGCGTGAGCGCAAGGAATTGAACCATCGGCCTTAAAGAATCCGATTCCCATCATGTAGATTATTCCACCGATTTTTAATTCGGCGGCTCCCGCAAATTCATGCTGTAATTTTTATAAAATTACATCATTTATGATTTAAAACATTTTAAATTATTTAATAAATCACTTAAAGTTTATAAAATCTTCAGAAATACAAATTATAAACAGTTTTTATACCTAAAATTATTTTGAATGACCCCGAAACAACTGGTAGTATAATTTGGTTCAGTATTTGAAGCATGCTGTTATAAAGTGTTTCAAAATATAGTAAAGGGTATAGTCGTCGCCACTAAACAATATAAGTGCGTAATCATTGTACGTTTACATGATACCGCTTCGTGATCTAAAACGTTTCATGTGTTCCGAAAAAGCCGTTGTTGCTATATACACAAAGGCTTTGTAAATAAGTAACTAATGTAAAAATAGTATCATACGCCGAAGTAAAATATCTGCTTATTATTAGGTAATTACGTTGTTTCATGTCGACGACTATAGAACCATTTCGACATACTACTAGCAAAAGAATGAAGCTCTTAAAATTGTTTAGAATGACCTTGAGCAGCAGAGGTGGTAAGAATTGTAGTTGATAACTCATTTTAAATATCAAAATATGAATTACACAGCAGGTTACAAATTATTTGTTCAACTAAATTTAATATCAGCTCTACTGTCTTCAAAATCCTTCAAACCAATTTTAGAAAGTGATATTGTGAATATTTTAAGCGATGAAAAGAATGATAAACAAAATTATTGCTACTAGCCAATACTGTGGTAGAACCATTTCAACTTACTAATGGCATTACGAAAGCACAGTACAAAGTCCGAGCATCGAAAGAAAACAGTCCGATTTATAGTAATAGGGAAAATTTTATAACTTAATGAAAATTTTAACATATAACAAAAAAATAGACACCCGGTATATTTGAGAAAATATCATGATACTTTGAAAACAAGGACATAAATTCGAAATAACATTTATTCCAGTTCTGAAAAATATGACATTTTTACATAAAATTGTAATTATCCTTTATTTGTCATTTTATTATATTTCGAAACATTTTAAATGCGACTTGAACAGTTCGCTTCAAATTCTGAACAAATTTAAAAAGCCGAAAAACACGTAAAGTAATTTAAAACCAAACTAATTAAATAAATAATTATTTAAACACAAATTTATATAATAGTATAAAAATTTAATTTCCGATATTATGACGACAATATAATAAAACAACTAAATAATTTATTCAGTTTTTTGTAGACGAAAGATAAAAATATCGAAACAANATATTCATGTTATATGATTTTAAAATGACTATAATTACATTTTAATTGTAATAACAAACCTTTGTTGTTAGTAACATGCAATTATTATTAATTTAAATATAAGTGTAACATTTTAAAAATCGCACTTACCTCAGTCATAAGCGGTACAGAAGGTCCAATTCCCATAATAATATAAATAATAGTTTCTAAACGTTTGTATCTTTCATGGAAGGCTTGTTGATAACCAATACCAATAGCTGCCCCTAACCAAACCATCCATCGCATAACGGAAGACCATCCTTCTTCAGGTAAATCATGTAAAGACAACCACGGGAAATAACTACCAGCTATAAAAATATAAATCATAGCACGGTCAGATCGATGAAGAACATCTTTCAACGATCTAAAAACAATTATTCCCTCAACAAACTTATACAAAAACACTTAAATAACATGTATATACCTGTTGCGACTGCAATAAAATATACAATGAAATGTAGTTGATACACTAAAAATCAAAATAAGTGTAACGCCGTAAACTAACGCTGAAAAATATTGTGTAGTATTTGTTGAACGTTTAAGTAATTCCAAAACTGCAAGAATACTTGGAACAATCCATATTCCGTGTGTTATTATATTTGCGACATGTTCAATTTTCGTTGGATTATAAGCCTCTTTCGCAGCGGCTGGTCGATTTTTCCATTGAATACTAAAAATATTATTTTATATATAAATAAAAAATATATATTACGTATATTTCGATATTGCTGGCAAAGCGGTTTGAGTTTATATTTAACTTATTAAGTAATATGTATTATTAATATCATAAAAACTTACTTTTTTAATTGTTGCCATGGAATAATACCAAGTAATAAATCTGAACTGCACTCCGTCCCTTCGTTGTGTATCATACCTATCATGTTAAACAATGAATTAACACAACAGATACAACAATACACTTTTTATTTATATTTATCTACACGTTTTGATAGTAAACACAAGTCTGAACGAGCGTGTACCGCGTAAGCTACCGACCGAGTGAGTAAGTGACCTTTAATACAAGTTAAATTTTATCTTAGAGCGAGCAAGTGATATTAGATATTAAATATTACCTTACCAAACTTGTAGACTTTGTAGTTTGACCCGATTCAAAATGTGAAAAAGCTGAAATTTATGATATAAATACTTCGATTTCAAGGACATAATTATATTATACTCAATTTTATTACAATATACATTTTAAATAATATTTCGTTATAGTTTATCTTATTATGATATTCAGTCTTTCTTTGGTTTTCATAAATTAGAATCGTTGAGTTTTTGTTTTTGGTTTGATTAATGAGGTTTTTTTAAATTTTTAATTAAATAATCGTATGGTATTTGTTAAGTTCATGTAGTGGAATCAGTCAATTTTTGAGGTTTGAATGTCCGACCACTACTAAGGGTTGCCAACGCTGTGGTTTGATATCATATACCTAGTTTAATTGTAACATCATTAATATATATATAGATATCTTAAATTAGCTTCAAGCATTCATTTTTTATCTATAACTAAATAAAATAGTCAATTTATTGTATCTAAACAATGACTATTGACGTAAATGGATTCGTTATTTATTAAAATTAGATTAATATTAATAGATTTTTATTGTTATATCATAATTAATAAAGGGATCATATATGTCTTTTTCTTTTACACGTATTCTTTTCCTTTCTAGTGTAATGCTTGATTATAGCGAGCAATAGCGAGTACAAAGCAACTAACCTTTTAGTTGCTATCAACGCATATGTAACAATAGATTGATACTTATAATCAACAATTGATAAAATGTTTTAATTTAGCGATCAGTAACCTTTAACATAGTATATTGTTGTTATATTTAATAAAGGAGCTATATTTATCCGTCTTTCTTTTAAACATGCTATTCTTTTCAAATGTATGTCGAAATAGTTATCAATTAGTTGATTTTATTATAGCGAATACAAAAATACGTAACAATAGGTTAATACTTTACAACCTATTATAGCGACAATTTTGTTTTTAAATTATATAAATTCTAGAAGAAAATAACATTTTAATTTTTTAAACTTAATGAATATTTTTGTATTTAAAAAATGATATTAATAAAAATGACAAGCATAATGGAAATGTATTTTATCTATTTTTATTCGCAATTTTTTCTAAACTTTGTGATATATTAAACATATGCATATTCTGTTCCTTTAAAAAGCACGCAATTGCTTTCATTTGCGAATTATTTTCAGTTAATACATCTGTAATTTTATCAAGTTTTTCATTTAAAATTCTTTTAATTGATGAATCAGAATCAGTTACTTCTTCTGACGCTGATACTTCTACGGTATTTGGAGGATCTAAAAATTTAATAATAAATAAGTTAAAATAAATTTAATTGTAGTATTTTTACCTTTAGCAACAGTGCTTTCTGATTCTGTTTTTTCGTTGTTTTGACCTGTTTAAAATAATATTTTATTGTTATATTTTATAATAAATAAACAATATACTTACGTAAAGCTATCTCATGTATCCTATCGCTTTCAAGACCTGAATCAAATATTGTAATTTAATTGTTATATTTTATAATAAATCAAAAATATACTTACGTAAAACTATATCATTTACTTTTTCTAATTTCTCTGTAATTTTATCAAGTTTATCATTTAATTTTTTTCTATTTAATAACTCCGATTCATCTAATTCTTCTGAGGCTAGTCTTTTTCTAGGATTAGAATAAACTAAAATTTTAATAATTAATCAGTTAAAATAAATTTAAAATTAATCATTTTTTTACCTTTAGGAGTGCCTTTCGGGTCTGTTTTATCATTTTCAAGAACTAAATAAAATAATATATATTTAATTATTATATATTATAATAAATTAATAATATACTTACAAGAAACTGTATCATTTTCGTTTTCTATTTTGATTGTAGGACCGTGTGATTCAACTATTTCACAACTTAAATAATCATGATCATTATACTGAAGTGCTTTAGGATTTTGATTATTAACATCTTCTATAATTTTTTCAACAGCCAATTCTTCTTCTCGGTGATTAACATGATTTTTAGCAAGTATAGCTAAAATTCTTCTTTGATACTGTGATATTTTCGCATCAGGAGGTATAGGTTTATAAATTGGTAACCCCAAATAATTTGCTTTACATTTAGCTTTATTCTTTAAATCTACCCAAACCTGACGGAAAAAACAATAATAAATAATAAAATCCGTAAATATTTTAAATTACTCATACCCTTTGCCATTTAGCGCTACTTTTAACAGAGCCAAACGCTGAATTTAATTGCGTGGTTAAAACTTCCCATAAAGCTTTTCTTGTTTTTGATTTATTGTTATCTAATTCCGGATTTTCCTCTAAAAAACTAATTAAAATTTCTTTTTGCTGTGACGTAGTTCGTTCGCCTCTTAATCTATACATTTCAGCAAACTTTTCAGGACCAATGGGGTCGATTTGATATTTAGCGATTGCGACATTGAATTTTGTCAACAACGTTTCGTCCTTTGAATTCATATCATAAATATTCTCCACTGGCTTATGTATTTAGACTAATTTTGTATCAAAAATGCAAGGTTATATATTGATTATTTTAACAATATAGTTTTATTAGTTTCGGAAGAAACTTAAAAGTTTAAGATCGCTTTTTATGTTGCTTTGACTGGTTTGACTATTATCGCTGTCACAGTTGAAAGTTAGTAACTTTTATGTGTTTAAGTTGCAGTCTTATTGATTTTAAGTTGGTGCTATATTTTGAATGCATGTATAATTAACAAATTGTAATTTGATTCAATTATAAATTATGTCAGGAAATTGATTTAAATACGATATGTATTTGAAAAAATTTAAATATCTTACTTATAAAAAGAAAACAGGCAATAAAATTGTTGTTAATTGGTCGCTAGCGGAAGTATCGCTAAAATAAAATAACAATCGATAATCGCAAAACAATAATATAAAATTGACGTTTTATAGTTAGTAACTATAAAATTTAAATAATACAGTAGATTAATATATTTAATGAAAGTATTTAAAGTATTAGTTATATTGAAAAAGTAATAAGTAATATTTGACTATTTTCATGTAAATAAAATAACTTTGTAGTGTTATCAGTTGCCTCCCACTCGTGAAAGACATTGGTATTACACTTGCGCAACTGCAAGTATCGTCAGCTGTTTTAGTCAATATTTAATATGGAAGACTGGCAAACTGCTTTTGTTTTGTATGTGTGAGAGTTACTGATACGAAATATCAAGGTCGGCCTTTGTGTTCTACTGAAATCAAGCTGAAATTTTAGTGCAAATCTTTACTGTTTATGTTAAATATCGTTCAGCACTTTGATGTGTTGACAGAAGGATTAAAAGCTGGTGTAAACGGACTCATGAACATCGTAAACCAATCGGCTGCAGATTCGAACAGTTCAGGGGTTTTCTTTGTTAATTTTAATCAGGATTGCTCGTAAGTTTAACATTATCATTTCCCGTACATCATAAACTGCTGTTACTAATCAAAATTCTGGATTGTAAAACTGCGCAATTTGTGAAATTTTCATAGGAAATCATCTATGATTGCAAAACAATTCATAATATTTTTTTTTTTGCAAAGAGAAAGGATTGGCTTACGTCATGCTAATTTCGTTGGTTAAAAAACTCAACAGAAGTACCTTTGTTTTAAATGATTAAAATTTTAGTTTAATTATTTTGCGTATAAATTAGAAAATAATTATTACCAATATAGGTCATCTGTCAAATGAAATGACGTAATTATAAACAAATATGGCAGATTGACAATTTATAAATAAATAATAGAATTAATTTTGTGTTGATGACTTTTTATTAAAATGTAGATCTCTGGCTGTTGGAACTCACAGCGGCTACAAGTTATTTTCGTTGACTTCTGTTGATTTTCTCGATCAAATTATCGAGAATGGCAACGAAGACACATGCCTTGTTGAAAGATTATTCAGCAGCTCGCTTGTTGCAATTGTATCACTTGCAGCACCACGGAAACTTAAAGTATGCCATTTCAAGAAAAGAACAGAAATCTGCAATTATAGGTAATTACTACATTATAAATTAATTATTTTTTATGTGGTTTTAATTGTTTGAAATTTTACGTAGCTACTCGAATTCGATTTTGGCGGTTAAGCTGAACCGTGCTAGATTGGTGGTGTGTTTGGAAGAATCATTGTATATCCACAATATTCGGGACATGAAAGTGCTACACACCATCAGAGACACGCCCCCAAATCCTACAGGACTTTGTAGTTTAAGTATCAACAGTGACAATTGCTTCCTAGCTTATCCTGGTTCGAGCACTATTGGAGAAGTGCAAATATTTGATGCTGTTAACTTGGTTTGTTTTTTCAAACATTTCCTAAAAAAATCTAAATAAAAATAATATATATTTATTGTTACAGCATTCGAAAATAATGATCCCTGCTCATGACAGTCCACTAGCTGCTCTTGCGTTCTCACCAACTGGTTTAAGGATAGCTACAGCTTCAGAAAAAGGCACAGTGATTCGAGTATTTTCAGTTACGGACGGCAGTAAATTATACGAGTTTCGACGCGGTGTTAAAAGATGTGTCTCAATATCCAGTTTAAGTTTTAGCATGTGCTCGCAATTTTTATGCTGTTCAAGTAATACTGAAACTGTTCATGTTTTTAAATTAGAAGAACCGAAAGAAGCGTAAATATATTTCATTTCTAAACATTAATTTATTATTTACATAAATTTGTTTATATAGACCACGTCAAAGTTTGGAAGAAGGCGGTTGGATGGGCTATTTAACAAAAGCTGTATCAGCAAGCGCAAATTATCTACCGTCACAAGTAACAGACGTGTTCAATCAAGGTAGAGCTTTCGCAACAGCACATTTACCAGTTCATGGCGTTAGAAATGTTACAGCAATCACTACGTAAATACGTCTATATTAAAATATTCCAAAATAACTTTAATATAAACTTCATTACAGGATACAGAATCAATTGCGCTTATTAGTAGCTTCAGAAGATGGTTATCTGTATATTTATAACTTGGATTCAAATGAAGGCGGGGATTTAACATTATTGAAACAACATCGATTAGATGGACGTAGCGATACAACTGTTCCCGCAAATCCTGGTACAACTCAAGTTGAAAGTGTTGCAAGTACAGCAGCAGCTAGTGGGCAATCTAGTGGCAAAAGCGAAGCGAAACCTGTTAAAAATCAGGATACAGGTATGAATATATTTATTTTTTTATAATGTAGAATTTGTAGTTTGCAATTTTATAAATAATGACCTAAGGAGAATGGGTTTGCAATTTAATACTTATATAAGAAAAATATATTATTTCTATTTGCAAATCCAATTTCAAAAATGTTTGTTTTTATGTTGAGTTTTTTTTAAATAACAAACACTATATTTTCGAGTCTTGCAACAAAAAAAGGATGTGCGAAAATTGGTAGTTAATGTTATATTAATTTTCTACCGTTTTCATTTTCATCCGACATGATAATTATATTTCCTTATGTGAAAACTTTTAATACATAAGACTATTTGTTTATTTAAAGAATTATTATTTCGACATTTTGAGTTTTACTTTTTAAGGTTTACTCTCAAGGTCTCTATTGTCGGAAGAGACCTTGCATGCTAATATTTACCCATTCTAATGTTTAAAAAAGAAACTTATTTTTTTAGTGAGTAATATATTTGAACAAAAAATAACATAGCATGCACGCTAATTAGTAATTTTATTGATATATTACATTTTGTTTTTAATTATTAAATTGTTTAATTATTCAAAAATATTTTGTTTATGTTGTAATATTATTTAAATTTCGTATAGTTGGATAAAATATGATGAATATAAATATTCTTATGTAGTTAAAAGTTAATACACCCAAAATCGGCCAATTTTTATGTTTTATTAGCAAATTTGCTTAGTCTTACGCCAAGTTCCTGAATTCCTTAAGCCCTGGTATCAAAAAAAAATCGGTAACCCGCAAAATCCATCATATTTTTTTTTGTTTGTTTCGTGCAAGGCTCACCAATTAGTAGCTACGCGGGCGTCGTCAAAGGCAACCCCATTGGCCAAATGTCAGGTACTGGTCAGTATAACACTTAAGTTAACTATACATTTAATATGCACACATTACTCAGTCATTCATTTATTAAACAATGGATTATACTGCTTATAACAACATAAGTACAAGTTCCAACATGCTTGTACTGTAAGATTTTTGTGTGGTGATGGAATTTATTAAATTTAAAGAATTTTATTACTTCTTCATAATGAAATAAACGAGATTCGAAGTGATGGTATTCTTTAAATATTAAGACACGTAACTCATCTGCATTTTAGCACTGTATCAACAAAAAATATTTAAGTGTATTCGAAATTTCTAAAAAATAAACATGAATATTAGATTAATTTGGTATAAAATTACAATACACTTAAATTAAAAAAAGTTCACATAAAAATAAAAACTATATAATTTATTAGATTCAGAAAAATTCCGAGAAATGGCGGCTGCAACTGAATCACCCCCAAAAGGCGGTTTCAAATTTGATGATGATCAAGAATTTCCACCAGTGACACAGAAGTCTGATTAAAACTACTGTGTAGTGGGTTAAAAAAAGTCACAAAATATGGAAAATCTAAAAAAATATTAAATGGATAGATAAAACCTTGTAATAAAAATATTTAAAAAAAAAATAAACGGGATTTTAATATAAAAAGCAAATTATAGATAAAAACAGAAATCTTTTATGAATTTTAAAACGATTCTTTGAAATAGGGTCATATATTAAATTTTAAACTAAAATAAAAATTAATTTAAAAAGACAATTGTATTTAACTTTGTTATTTTAATTTCGTAAATATAATAATAAAATTCAATTAAATAATCAAAATTAGTTTTATTATCCTGTTAGATTAATATATGAACCTAAATCAAGAATTGAACGTCAATTTTGAAAAGAAATAATTATTTTTTCGCCATATTTAAGATAATAACATCCTAAAAAATGTTAAAATATTCATAATATATATTAATGGTTAGCTGTATAGATCTACAAATGATTTTTAGAACATTTAAGTAAAAATCATATCAAAACAAATTTGTAATTTGATTTCTGTTAATTAATTACTTGTGCTAAAGCACAATATGCTTTTTATATAATTATAAAATAAGTTTCATTTGAATTGTTACAAATTTTAAATATTAAAATTGGTGTAAAATATATTAATTTTTGTTTTATACAACTTATTAATAAATAGTTTTGATAGTAAATTATTATAAAAAGTAATTATTTTTGTAAATAGAATTATTATGTACTCTGAAATCTATTTTTGACTATTATATCAATTTTAATATTTAAAATATTTTTTATTTTTATTTTAGGGAAATTAAATTTGTTATTTTAATTATTATTTTTAGTTTTAACAATGTCGTTGACATAAAAAAAAATGCTAATAATTATTTTTACATGTATTTCGCATATATACAGGTGCGATTTGGTCGTTTCCAAATTCGGATTGTAATGTAGCTATTAATATTTATGCTTTTTGCACAAAATATATTTTATTTATAGATACATTATAATCTTTATTATGTTTCGAATTGAAAATCTCTGATCATTATTGTAAATAAATAATATTCTTAATAATTTGACAAGAAATAGATTTTTGATAATGTGTGCTTGTAATGTGAAACAAAAAAAAATAGAAAAGTCCTTAATAAATTTGCTGATAACTCAGCTGTAGTAAGTTTTTATACAAAATATTCCCATTTTATCAGCATGTTTATTAAAGGAGAATAAAACAGAAGTTTATTAAATATAATAGTTATTTTGTAATAGTTAATTTATTTAAGTGTCTGTAATTAATATGTATAGCTTTTATTTCCGCAATTTTTTTTTTCTAGAACACAAAGTGAAATTATATTCTGTGAATAAATACATGTTATAACAACTTAGTGTTATCACATTGATATTAAAAAGGACCAAAGCTTATTTAAATTTAAAATATTAAGTTTTATTTCATTGCAATTTTATAGTGAAACAGTTTTGTAAAAATTAATAAGCTGTGGTCAAATAAATAATACTAAAAAAAAACAATATATGGCTAAATATTCTTAAAAATATCAAAATAAACTGCTTTACTTATTGTTTAAATGTTTATATATTAAATAAGAATGGATTTAATTTTTTTTTTGTATTTTTTTGGCAAATATATTACAAAATTTTAATTAAAACATATCTGGGGTTTATTTATATAAATTAATACACTTACCTTGCGATTTTTTGTTATCACTGATTATATGGATAAATTAAAACAAAGGAATATATCAAGGCAAAAATCTGTTATTTTTTTTTTATTTTTTTTTTTTTTTTTAANAAGGAATTTTTAAAGGAAAAAATTTTTTTTTTTTTTTTTTTTTTTTTTTTTTTTTAATTTTAGCTACATTTGTAACCTAATTGCTGGTATTTAGGTATTGTATAAAATGTTCTATATATTATATTTTATTCCAGAGAAATTTGTATTTAATATAATTATTTCCCTGGAATAAATTATTAAATGTAATAGCATCCCTCTCTGTGCACTAATTAGGATTTTAGAGCCATTAAAAAAATTTAAATACATACAATTATTTATAAATCGGCTCTTTTAAACTCTATTTATAATTTATACTTCTGCAGTAATTAAAAAACTTTATAAGTTTACAGTGTAGTATAAATTTAAATTAGAGTTAATAAAATAAAAATGCATTTTTTAATATATGGGTATATTTTTAATATTAAATAATTTGATATATTCATATAAATCTACTGAATCACATGATAAGTAACTAAAACATTTTAAATAATTTCTGTCACCCATGTACTATTATTATAATTATTATTCAGTATTTAATAATAATTCCGAAACCAGAAAAAAAGGTAATATAAAGTATTGAATAAATATAGGTTTTTAAAGCACATGATATATAGGTGATCGAAAACTAGGTTTTAATTTAAATTAAGGAAAAATATTTGCCAATTTTTAGGAAATTAAAATATTATTTCACCTGTTAAATATTTTTAGTGGGACATAGAACGAGGCAAACTACACATTTCACAAACATTAACTTCACTGGAATTTAAGAACGTGCAAAATGGACATGTCCATAAAGTGTCAGGTCCACCTTGAGCGCCAGTACGAACATCGTTTGGTCCTATATCAGCTGCAACGCTACCAGGTCTAAAATAAATATCAAATTAAATAAATTTTAGTCGAAGTTCTCCTCCAGGTTTATAATTCCCTTTTTAGATCAGTTATTTATTTATAAGCGACGCGTTTCGGTTTGTATTTTGTGTCGAAAGTTGAATATCTATCAAAATATCATTCATAAAACTGAATAATTAATAAGTTATGATTTATTTAGAGGCGCGGATTGGTGAACAATTCAGTTTTTAGCTCTAGAATAATTAGCGCCTTCTTAAATATTAAATTTTGATTAATAATTATAATGTTTTAACATAACATACATTATATTTACATATTGAATTAATTTGACTTTTTAAATTAAATCCAATTGCGCGTTATCATATACGAAAGGGCTCGAAGTACTGAAACAATATTTTTGCGGGGTATTAATAAATATATACAATAATTATTTATGTATCAAAGAAGTAATGTAATGGTTTGGTCCCGAGAATATAAATAATAATATATTTTCATTTTCTTATGACCATCAGTTGAAATTTTTTTAATGAATTCGAAATTTAATTTTTAAACATAAGTTAATAGTCCTATTATGTTTTTTTTTGTTACTAATATGTCAAATAATAATTAGAAAAATATATAAATTTAATTTAAAACACATTTTCATTTGAAAAACAAATTCTACTGAGGGAATAAAGTAACATTTTTTACGTAAAAAACTAGGTATATAAAGACGGTTTTACACTTAGTGATAAGAAAATATTTTTTCGCACTATTTTGGGCAGTTAAAATAGCATCTATGAAGAAAATTATGTAATACACAATTTTAACTAATTGGGGCCGCCAAATTCACATTTATCAGGGGCCACTGCAATCATAACGTGCCTCTAATTACATCAGAACAATGTATATTTTATGCGATATTATTTTCGACAAAAAAAGGCGCTAATTTTATTAATACTTATTTGAAAATAGATGATTTAATTTTGAGAAATGTTTTTTTATAACACACTATAGATACGAGTATAAAAATTTAAATAACCGAATAAAAAAACTAAGATTTGATAAAGATAAATGTTTGAAAAACTGAAATGCATCGCCATTACGACAAATAACAAACCTAAGAAAGGAATTAATTTTAAAATTAAATGAAATACAGATTCACGACGTATGCAACAATATTTTTAATGATATAGTTTACCTAGAATTGGGTGGAGATGTATTACTAGCCGCAATAAGTTGTTCAACAGTAGCCCAATGTTCACTTCTGCTCCACTCTAAGGCCTGCTCAGAATGTTGCGTTTTTACCGCTAAAAGTAACGGATCCATATACTCCCGCATCGGTAGCATATCCATTGTAGCTATATACAGCAATAAATGAAAATCGGAAATCGCTGTCAAAAATTCATGATGCGAAAATTGCGACAAATAAGAACTTAAACTGTTAAAATCTTGTATATGACCATCGACGAGACGATTTTCAACTGGGAAATATTGTTTAGAAGTATCTGAATTGAATGTAAATTGAGGTACTAGCGGTGTTGAAGCTGGTACATCAACTAATAAATATTCGACTGGAAGAGGGCGAGCCAATCTTGGGACTTCATTGCCATACGAATCTTTTTCCTATAAATATTACATTATATTAATGTTATTTTGTTGTATTTTGAATAATTAATGTATCATACAAGTAATTCCATCAGTTTTTTTATGTACATAAATGTATCTAATTATAATAAAATTTATTATTTATTCTCAAATACGGCTGACAAATTAATGCATTGTCAGTTATTTTTATTGAAATATATTTAGGACTACATATCAGAATACTTTGTTTATAATTTTTATATAATCAACAAAAGTAGATAAATTCAAATTAATTTTTTTTGTTATTATCTTTAGTGGATGTGGTTAAATATTTAGAAAAATGTGCGTCTAACAGGAGTTTTTGGGATTTTTTTATCAGGAATATGAATGAAGGTATAAACTTCGGATTCAAATCTATAGCGCTCCTTATGTGGGTGGACGTACGAGCGTGCAGGCCTGACATTTGTACATGGACGGGAGCGCACAGTAATAAAATCGGCTAAGAAAACTAAAATCTACATAAAATTTTCTGGAGCTTGTGCTACTTTAAGGTCAAATTGTCGAAAATTCACAAAATGCAGCTACCTGAAAAAGTGGTTGAGTATTGACCACTTTTTTCAGACTTTCAAGTACCCGAATTTTTATAAAAATATTCATAGAAATAGCTGATTCTAGCACAAGCTCCAATAAACTTTGTCTCCTTTAAAAAAACAACTCAGATCAAAATTGATTCAGTAGTTTTTGAGTTCTGCTCTCGGCCAGTTCCAAAAATGCCATTTTGAGAAAAACGTTCAAACACGAAATAAGTGCAGAACGGCATCGAGTTCAAACAAACCGTTTTGCAGAGATAATATAGAGAATCGAAAAATGCAAAAAAAAATTGATTTTTTTATCGAAAAATAAGTAAATGTGCCGTTAACATAAATATTGCATTAATGATTTAATAGACTGAATAGAAAGTACAGTTTAAATATGGCGCGTATAAGCCACGAACGCCATCGATTAGCATGAATATAGCAGCGAATGCGCGCCACACGAGTGTCGAATGAAAGATCAGTCGTCAACATGATGTGGCACAAAGTGTTGGCCACGATAATTTTAAGTTATTCGTAATATCGGTAGCCGGTCATGTCGGCCCTAAATAGTTATATCATTTAAATCATTATTAGTTTATCATTTGTTATTCGTAATCGTATATATCGATACAAAGTACAAACACGCGAAAATCGTTGCCGAAAATCGAAGTTTTTTTTCACGACCAAAACGTTACGTATCTCGTTCAAAATCGGATCTAAAAGGCTGTGTTACGTCGTATAAATAAACGGTACGTTGTTCATAAATATCATTTAACAACCCAAACATAAAATAAATATAAATTATGCTATAGCAATATGAAAAATTCCATCTACAGACACATATACAACATCATTATCCACAATTCATTGACGTAATTCAATTGTATCAAATCACGGATTACATTTAAAACTGGCGGGTAATTATATTTCAATAAAAAAATCTACAATTTACACGAAAATTATACTATAAATTAATAATCAATCTATAAATATCAAAGTAGGCAATTCAAACACATGTTATAGAATATAAACGTATTATTGAACGTTTTTATTAATATTATAATTAACACTTATTTCGGTGTTTGAATACTATTATTAGAAAATTCATAAAATTTATAAAATAAAGCTTTAATTAATATTTGAAATTAGATGCCACTTGTTGACATATAAGAGTTGTCAATCATGAACTACATTCTCGTGTTGTTTATTTATTATATGATGTCAATATTTTAAATAATAATTAAATCAACAAAAATAATTTTTTTGATAAAATTGTATTCCTAAAATGTGTATTGTATTGATTATTATGAAAAATATGACATCATATTAAGTAGATTCATTTGTTATTCAACTATCGATTCGATATTGTTTTATAAATGAATGTTATGTTTTTTCAAATGTTTTGAAGCAATGAAATTTATTTATAGGTAGAAATGGACTCAACAATAGCACCCGAACTCGAAGAGTTAACACTATGCGGTTTTTGCAAACAGAAATTTAATGAAAATGACCAATCACCGAAATTATTGTCTTGCAAACATTATTTCTGTTTGCAATGTATGCGCACTTCGTTAATGAAAGGCCAAGGAGAGTTATTCTGCGTTCACTGTTGGAAACGAACAGAATTGAACGATTTAGGGCCAGAAGCATTGCCAACTTACACACCAGTTCTATCACTAGTGAAGAACTTTTCCCAATTGAAACTCGGAGCTAAGCCCCCGGAGAAAACTACGAAAGTTATCTCAGAAAATTGTCATACACACGCAATGCCATTAGCATTATGGTGTCATACTTGTTGCAGTGCCGTATGTCGAGCATGTGCAACAACTAGTGATCACGCAAATCATCAAATCAAGTCCCAAAATGAGGCTAAAGATCAATTGATCACTGAAATACAAATGGAATTAGTTTCCATGAATAAAATGCTTTCAGAAATTCAACGATTAGCAATGCAGCAACGTGAATTTCTATTAAAAGTACTCGAAGCATGTGTTACGTTAAAAACACACGTTGAAGCTGATTTAACAAGCGGTTTGACTTATTTCGAATTATCCGAAGCCAGGGAAAATTTATCGAAAGCTCGTACGAATCTCGCTGTAGTGGACAATCCTATAGAAATGCACAATTTATATTCAAATTTGAGTATTGAAAAACAAAGGTTACAAACGCGTTATCAAGAAATGTATTTACAGTGCCAACTGGATGATTTGATTCGTAATTCAACTGTTGTTTTTGATTTTCAATTATTAAAACAAGCTTTGACTAATATACACAGCGGTGAATTATCCTTCGCTGGTAATTCACGATTATTAACTTCGTCTCAGCAAAATCCAATTTTATTTCTTGCGAATTATTGCATGTCGCAGTTGTATTCGCGGCATGTTTTAAGTAAACAACACGTTCAAAATGGTAATTTGGAATATCATCCAAATACCCCGATTCATGGTCCTTTGCCGCCGCATTTAATAACATCACCGCATGGACATGGTCCACCTCATTTGATAATAGCATCGCCGAAAAACTATCCCGAAAATGCTCTTATGGTACCAAATGTTATTCATTCCCCACAAAATATAATACGTAACCCTTCGAATATATATCCGCTGTACTATTTTAATATCGACGTGAATGGTACACCACATGGACGAATCGTCATCGAAGTTCGGCCAGATGTTGCCCCGAAAATGTCGAAAAATTTCGGGATTTTAGCAACAGGCGAAATTGGCATGGGATACAAAGGTTGCTCGATATTTCAATGTTGGGAAGGCGAATCGGTAATAACTGGTGATTTCGAATTAAACAACGGACGCGGAGGACGATCAATCTTTGAAGATGGATATTTTATGCCTGACGACACGAAATTACTTGCCGTTCGGGGTACAGTCGGCATGCGGCGAACTCAAAAACGACACGATAACTTAGGCATGGTTGGATCACAATTTCGAATTATTTTACAAGAAATGCGAGGATTTACTGGCATTTTTGGACACGTCGTAGAAGGACTAGAATTAGTTGAAAAAATCAGCACTTATGGGGATACAACGGGTAAACCTACTAAAACTATTTTAATCACAAAATGTGGTAAATTGTAGACTTTTTTTATTTGGTTTTATTTCTGTGATTTTTTTTTATTTCATTCAGCACATTATTATTATTTAGAGATTTAACTACTTATTATATCTAATTAATTTGGATACATTTCTATATATTAATTAATGCTTTTATTTTAGATATAATAAGATATCTCTATTTTAATTTTATAAAAAAGTGTTTAAATTATCGATTTTCAAACTGATTCTTTTTAATTCGTACTATTTGTAAATATAATTTACATTTTAAAAAAATTTACGCGCGATAAAATCGCATTTGTTGTCTATTTTCAATAATTTTATTTTAACTGAAATATCAGTTTGGGAATTGTGAAATATGTTTTAATTATTTGCATGTATTTTAATCAAAATTAAATATATTTAAAAAAACGGATTTTAAAATGAAATTCGAAAAGTGAGTTCTGCATATCTTTTAAAATCGATATTCAGATAAAAAGAACTTTTAGATTGACGTGTAGAAATAAATAGATAAAAATTATTTTGAATAGAAACTAAATCGTGGATGAATAGAATAAATAAAAAAAGAAACGACAGAGTTTAAGCTCATAAACAAAAACAAATCAAATATGGTATGTTTTAAGTTTAATATACTTAAATAGCTCTTACAATCATTTTTGGCCAAGGGACATATGCTAGTTCAATGTCTTATTTATAAAGAATATAAAAAAAAATGCAAAATAAATGTCGTTAAATTAAATGTAGCTTCTTGCATCAATGTATGCTTTCTCTACTACAATATTCGAAATGAACGCAACTATATTTTCATATTCGTTAGAATAATGTTAAAAAAGAGATAATATATGAAAAAATAAATATATAAAAACAAAAAAAATATCACTATTTTAGCTAAGATGTTACATAAAATATTAGTTGCTGTACATTTAGTCTAGTATCTATAGGTTTTTCAATCATATTAGAAAATAAAACTTAATTTTATAACTGGCGCGTTTATATGAAATGTTAAAATTCTAATATATTTGAAAAACCTTAGCTCATTTACGTATTTAAAAAAAAAAACGTTTATATTTTTGAAACGATTCGCAGACATCGGGATTCGATAAGTACCGCTTTTATGATTTTTCAAAAAAAAAGAGAAAAAACGAAAATTTCGCGATTTTGAAGGTGCAATTATTTAAACAAGAACTGATTTTTTAAACGTCGAACAAATCTGTATAACGGAAAATAAAATTTTAAGTTAACAAAAATACACAACACGGAATATAGTATATAAATATTTAAAATATATAAATATAATAATATTAATAATTAATATATATTTGTATTATAACCGTTGTTTTTTTTTTTTTTTAATTATAGTCGTTAATATATTTTATTAAAAGAAAATGTAAATGTTTATGTACACATAGATGGATTTAAATTTATTTTATAATTTCAAGTTAAAATTATGACGATAAATTTAACTATAAATTATAAAATTAGGATTGTAAGTTGTACAGAAAACAAAAGAAATATTTTTGATGAAAAGTATTATTTAATTCGTCCTTAGATAATTGTACAAATATTAAAATTTGTTGTCGGAAGTGAAAGAATTTATAAATTGTTAGAATTTGAAAATGTTTATAAAATAAATATTATATGCGGAACGGTTAGAATTAATAAAATTTCGATTTATTTCAAAATATATAAATTTGGAATATTTTTATAACTTAAATGACAATAGATTTAAAAAAAAATGCATACATATTTTTTCTAATCGTTCTAGAATATTTAAGTCCATCTATGTATTTATAATATTTACTTTATTCGGTTACTTTTACGCTTTAAGTTAGGGAAAATATTATACGTATTAGTGTAATAATTCATTATAAAAAAAAAAAAATATATTTTTTAATGAATTTTGCACTACGGTAGAAATAAATAGCATTTATTTTCGAATTATGTTAATATTATGGGGTTAATAATGTATAACGTGGGTTTTTAAATTAGAAATGAATTTAATTTTAACAATAATACTTGTTAACTTCAATTGTTTCACAAAGCATACTTGACTATTTACAAAATAACAAATGAAATCAAGTTAACAAGTATTAATATAATTATATTCTTAATAAAATAAGTTTTCTATTAAATGTCGGTAAATAAAATGGCAAAGGGAGCACTTTACTGCACGGAACACTCCTAATCATTTCTAATTTCAAAACTGTACGTCTCCTACCAAAGTAGCTAAATAGCTAAATTACGTTTTATGTGCATTAAAAACATATATGTTTCTCAAATCAACATAATAATGTTGATTCACTACAAATATTGCTCTCAAGGATCGTATGTCGCTAATGAGTGTTACGAAAAATATTTCAAAATAAAAATATATAATATTTTTAATTTTTGTTTTCATTTTTTTTTTACATTCTATTTCTTATTTCGCAGTTAAAACATCAAATAACAAATTTTACAGCTTTTGTTTTTTTGTTTTATTATTCATTTGTTTTGTAAACAACGAAAATTATATTATAATTTAAGGTTATTCGATCTAAAAGTCATAATAACATCAAAACTAACATTTATAATCGAAATTATTTATTAATTAACAATTAAAAGTCGTTTATTTTTAAGAACGACTGACATATTTAAATGAATTTTCCGTTTTTATATTAAATATCTTTAAACAATACATCAAAATACTTTGTTTAAAATTAACAAAAGATGATAAAAAACTAATTAGTTTTGTATATTTTTATCTTTTCCCTATAGACTAAATATAAAATATGTAATATTTAATTTTCAATGATCGAAAAGCCTTAATTTAGAATTAAAATGATTATTTTGATTCATTAATAAATATATAGAGCAAAATTTGATAAATATCGAAATTATTTTTCTTCTTAAATACAACGAAATTATAAATTATAGACAGTTACAAAAAGAAATATTTATTTTTGCATAAATTAGCGGTAAAATTTATTTAAGTAATCCATCCAAATTTAAATGATTGTGCGCTAACAATAAATTAATAAATCCGTTAAATATATAACCATCCCTTATTTGTGCCTTAAAATTCCGGTATTATTTATAGTTTTATTTTTATTTGCACTTACTTAACTAGTAAATACACTTGAAGTTATAGTTATTTTTGTTAGAATGTATATTTAAAAAGTACAAGAAATGTGTAATGAAGGTACCTGTTCTCATATGTAACTGTCTATTGTAATAAATAAAATACCTATTGCAGTGTTATTAATATTGTAAACATAAAAAATTATGCTTAATAAATATATATTTCAGCAATCTGCTGACGATATTGCTGAAATAAATATTCCATACTAACTGCTAAAAAACATATAATATTATAACCTTTCTTTCAAACTAGAAATAATTGTGAAATAAATAATTCTCGTACTAATCACTTAAAAATGCGTTGTATAAATGTAAATTTAATCTTAAATCGTGTAGCATAGAACAAATATGTGTTGTAAATTCGTAAAAGAAAACCGTAAAATTTAGCATGTATTAAAAAATTAAATAGTGTTTATTGTAACTTGGAAAGAAAACCCGTTTAACTATTTAATTTATTTCAAAGTTATCATCAAGTAAATTATGAAATATGAATGCCGGTGGAAAATAAAAACAGAATGCTCAAATATTTTATTATTATATTATCAGTTTCCAAGTTGCAATATTTTCGTATGTGATTTCAATGTTGCAGTCATGATGTCTGTGCCTTGGGACCCAACTATAATGTTTGTGATAAACTGAGTACCTACTACCACACCATAATAGATTTCAGAATAAATTTCTGCAAAGTGTATATCTATTATATTTCATTTTAATCCTTTCCATTTTGTATTTTATTATATATTATGGATTATTTTTATCGTTAATATATGCACGCTTCGTATAACTGCACTTATATTTTATTTATAGTCGTCGCCACGGAACAATGTAATTGCGTAATCGATGTAAGTTTACATAATACCGCTCCGCGATCTAGAACGTTTTCTGTGCTCCGCAAAAGTAAAACGCTTTGTAAAGAAATAACTCGTTAAAACATTTTAAATAAATATTTTTGATGATCTAAAAGCCGAAATGCGCATAAAATATTACAAAAAAAACGTTTTATTTTATTAAATAAATTAATTTCATAAAAAATTACGTTAATTTGCAAAACAGGACAAGTATTTCAGCAAATAATTTGCATAATGATATATATTTACTTTGACAAAGAAATTTCACTAAAGGCAACTAAATTTTGTATTTTATTATATATTATGGATTATTGTTATCGTTAATACATGCACACATCGTATAACTGTAGTTATATTTTATTTGTAAACGTCGCTACGAAACAATGTAATTGCATAATCATTGTACGTTTACATAATATCGCTCCGCGATCTGAAACGTTTTATGTGTTCCGAAAAAATCGAACGCTTTGTAATGAAATAAGTCATTAGAACATTTTAAATAATTAAATAAATCATCAAGTTTGATTTAAATAAATTAAAAAATATATTACATATTTTTGATGATCTAAAAGCCGAAATGCGCATAAAATATTTTTAAAAAACGTTTTATTTTATTAAATATACGTAGTTTCATACGAAATCATACTTAAAACTTACGTATTTCAGCTAATAATTTGCATAAAGATACATATTAACTTTGAGAATAAGTTTCACTAAGAAAACTATTTTGTTACTCGATAATATGTACATACATTATAGATTTTAATTCTTCCGTGTTTCCTAAAATTTATATTCATTTGTTAAATAAATATAAACAAAAACATGTCAATAACAAAAGCTATCAGCGATAGCCAACTAAGATTTATGGTAAACCCATTTTTCTAACTTGTATCGAAATTGTTTCAGTATTTATAAATACATTTCTATAGTTCCCAGAATAAATCTAATTAGAATAAAATTTGTAAAATTACTTACCTTATAATAGACATCGGGAACATATTGTTTATCAGAAGATTCTTTCACGTATCCAAGTTCTGGCGCATCTTTTGTTGGAATTAAACAGCCATCTCTCACTAGCGCGGTACACTGATTAGATACTTGATAACCTTCCATATGTACTTGATTACTAGCATCACCTGTAATCAAATCAAATACAATTCAATTAATTATACAAATATTATGTTATAATCATCGCAGAACAATTATTTAAATATATGTTAATTAATTTTGAAACTATCTGCCCAGTTGATAATTCTAAACTAGTATGTTTATCACTGGTTGAGTTGTTTTTGTTTTATCGCTGGTATTACTAGCGCATGCGCGCTGAGTTAGTACGAAAAAAAAAAAAAAAAGAAAATGTATTAATAGTTTGCTTTTGTTTTATGTAATATAAAATAAATAACGTACCAGTAACACAGACAGTAGCAAACTTGCTACCAAAAACACCACTAGAAGCATATCTGCATGGATTTTTAAACTGATTCTGGAACATTCCAGCCATAATACATTCTTGAGCAGAAAGAAAATGACTGGTTATATTCCGGACATGTTTAACAGTTCCTTTTTGCATATCTTCTGCTAACAGATCAGTGAAAATCCAGCCAACTCGTTGTAGACCTAATTTTGTGGCAAGTTCTTCAACAATTTGTTCACGTTCATCCGGTAATAATGAAACTGAATCACGGGTACTTTCTTGAGGTGGTTCATAGATTGCAGCAACTGTGGCTCGAATTCCTGAAAAAAATTATTATTTTTAATTTAAACAATATTTTACCGAGAACTAACAGTTATTTTAGCAATTACTTAATACTGAGTCACATTATTATTAATTTTCATATTAAATTTTTCAATCTAAGAAATCAATTAATACATAAGATTAAAAATTGAGTATATACGTAACGAAAATTGTCACAATCTTGTCTCTGTACATAGTTTAAACCTGTCGCTATTAAGGGCTACGTAATAAAGTTAGTTATGAAATGAATATTTGTAAATATATTTGATATTCTTGAAATGAAAATTATTTTAAAAAATGTTATAAAACGATTAATTTTTAAAATAAATTCATAAAAATTACATAAATTATTTAAAATCGCACAACAAATCGTCTGGGACTATTTCGATTTAATTGTTTTAGGTTATTTTGATTTTATTAATTTTTAAGTAAAAAAATTAAAATAATCTTAAATCGCAATTGATTTCCGAAACATATTCATAAGTATATTTACAATTCTAGCATTAAAATGAAACCAATTAGATAAAAACAAACATAATTAGGGAATAAAAGGATTCCAGTTGGAAAACTTTCAATTTTCGAAATTTCGTTATAAAACACACAATTTTTAAGATAGTGTCATAAAAATTTAACAAATTATGTAAAATGGGAAAAGAAATCGGCTGAAACTATTAAAATTTTATCATCAATTTATTTTTTAGCTTATAATTGACTATTAAATTTTTAAATAAAAGAGAAAAAAATTTAATTGCAAATATCTCATAAAAATGAAACTGATAACTTAATAAAAAAGTCTCAAAATATACGCTATACACATCAGTAAATTTTGAATTCAAGAAATATCGTTATAAAATGATAAATTTTTAAAATAATTTCTTAAAAATTACACAAATTATGTAAAATGCCACGAAAAATTTGTTGAAACTGTTAGAATTTTAATATTTTTTAGTAAACAAAAAATGCAAATATCTTGAAAACGATTAGTTTCCATACCAAGTTATAATTAAAAACCTCTCATCAAAACAAAGACAATAAGCTACTAAAATTACAAGTTAAAAAAAAATTCAAATATTTAATATAACCCTGAGAAACTTTTCTATTTTAGAAATATTGTTATAAAACGCGAAATTTTCAAGATAATTTTATAAAAAACGACTGACGGTATAAAAATTTTAATATCAATTTATGTTTAATTTCTTCAACTATCGATAGAACATAATAAATAAATAAATTATAAATACCTAAAGGCACGTCCGAATGAATCTCATACCGCCCATACAAAAATCCAATTCTCTGATGTCCAGTAGTTCGCCAATAATTTAAAAATCTTTCCACCAAATTTGGATTTTCAAACATAACATTATCAACATGACGGTACGATTGACGATTGAGCGTTATAGCATTTGGTTGACATTTTGAACAAATGCCTTTTGGCCAAGGAGGATGATCCTTACATCCGCTTTTAATACGACAAGAAATATCTTCTAACGCCAGGAATTTACCGCGATCAACTCCAGAAGTCATTTTACGTAAATAGGAATGAAAAGATAAATGTTTTATATTTTGTTCTTTTAAATACGCTTCATCGAATGGCTCAAGTGGTGAACAATGTACACAGCAGCCGTTTGAATTATGCCGGCATCTAAAATAAAAATTATATAATATTTTGTAGAATATTTTAACTTAATAACCTACAGTTTTTCATCTCGTTTCCTTTGTATTTTCCCGTCATATTTCCATAATTGTATATCAACATCATCTTCTTGAATCGAAGTTGTTGATAATCTTGGAGTATTTGCAACAAAACTAACTCCACTTGTAGATGTAGATGGTTCATTTATAGGTGGTTCACCTGATGGTGTATTATTGGTCTGTAAATACATATATTTAACAAGTTTGAACATGCTGTAGTGATTAATATATTACGTTTGCACTGGTTGAAGGTTGTGGAAATAACACAGTTCCATTAACAGGTGATAAATACAACATATCTCCGTGTTTTAAGCCCAAACTTCTCATAGTTCGGCTTTTCGAGCTTCGTATTTCATCTTTTTGGTTTCGTTCCCGGTAAATCGCAAAAGCAAATGTATTTAAACCAAATATTGAGTGTACTTGTTCAAATAATTGGCATGTTGATTCTGAAGGGTCTATTTCAACACGTTTGGTGCCCTCAGACGATTGAATTCGAAGGGTCTGGAATAAATAAATACAAAGCGATAAACATAACCATTATAACATACAACGACTTTTTTGATATATTATGTTATTTTCATATTCCTAAAACGTATTATTTATAATATATAACGTAAATACATTAGTAAATATTTAAATAATTCCAATTTCAATCTTTTGTCTTTGGGGGAAATCATTTTTCAAAAGTTGCAAATCAAAATTAAATAACTGTCAATAGCGTTATTTTTAATCTAATATTATAAGCTGAAAAATACTGTTAAAATTAAATTATTTACTGGAAAAATTATAATAATTTGTATAAAATATAAAATTTGCTTACAATCATTTTAATTTTTGACAACATGAAACAGCTCCATTGACGAACGATAACTTGAAGTGACTGGCACTTTAGAAACGTAATGCCAAAGTGCAGAAGTTTTAATAACTAAAAATTACTAGATGAGAATATTCAAAAAATAAAAATTTTAAATTTTATTTAATCAATATTATTCTGTTTATTTGTTTAATTACATTAAAAACTAATCANTTACTTCTTACTTCTACAAACATAAATTAATTGTATTTTCAAAAGTAAACATTATATAATCATTTCGTATTTACAACATATATTTTTAAAATTGAATTGAACGTAAAATATTGCTATAAAAATTAATATTTGCGTATATCCTAATATAGCCAAACTTATTAGATTGTGAAGTAAGTTTTCAAGTACATACACCGGTAATCAAATATATAAGAAACCTTCACAGTCTAAACCAAAAATAATTTTACTAAAATTATGGCATCTAACCAAGTGCAAGTTAGTTAAGCATAGTATCATTTGTGACTTTTCTTTCTTAAGAATTACACGTGAAAGTGTTTAGTTTTGAATTTGCGCAATTATTATCAACATTAAATTTTTAATTAATTTTAATCCAAACATAAGTTTGTTTATATTTTATAAATTAATTTTAAATGTTTATTTTATTGTTTTTATAATTGTAATAAATCATAGCAATGATGTAATTATTATTTTTAACTGTTAAAAATAAACAAAAAAATAAGTCGATTTTTGGTAAATTTAAATTAAACTATTTTTAGTGATAAAATTCTAGTGTTGGTAAAAACTTAACAAATATCAGACTTATTGTGACAAATCAAATTTGACGTTTCTAAAAGTGATTGTGTATTTTTTGTAATTTAATAAATAAATAAATGATGGCTTCCAATGAAATTGGAACCCCTGTCGAATTATATGTTTATGATTTAACTCATGGAATGGCATCCATAATGTCTCCATTATTAATAGGTATTATTAATTAATTATAAATTAGGTTATAGTTTAATTATTTTTTATTCAATTGTTTAGAACAACCTATTGACGGGATATGGCATACTTCGATTATTGCTTACGGTATGGAATATTTTTTCGGTGCAAGTGGAATTCAAACTTGTACACCGGTAAGTTATTTTCATTTATTTAAATAAATATATACAAAAAAATCGCATAAATACGGAAACAACGCTTAGCCACTGAAGTATTGTTTATACGGTAAAAACTAAAGTTATTTATAAATAATAATATATACCGGGTGTTAAGAAAAACAAAAATTGCTAGTTTTAGTTTAGTTAAACGAAAAGGTCATTGAATCAGCCAGAGGGCAGCATATACTGCATTCTGTACTGTTTTAAATTTTCTATGCGATGTGTTAAGAGCTAAATTTGGAAATGTTGTCTAAAAATATAATTAATCGGCGAAAGACACTCTGGTTACAGCCCGGCTTTCAGTGTTTGCTGTGTTAAATTTCAGTACATCAATTGTTTTAAGTTTTTCAACACAAATTTAAAGGTATTTTTATGTTTTTATGTTTTGTTTATAAATATAACACTATTGTTTATTAATTTAACGTATTTACGATTTAAAAGTTTAATTATAAACTATTTATAAATCCCAAAAACTATTCTCAAAATTTGTAGTTCAAATTAGAGAAATATTTTTATTATTTTAACTGCTTATCACAATAACATTAATTCAAAAATAACAAAGACCAAAAATTGATAATTCTTAACATAAATGAAAGAATTTTCTAAATAAATATTTTATGGGTTTCCGCACGGCCTCAAATCTTCTTATTTTTCTTCCTGTAAGTTATTTTTCAGGACTTCCGCGTTAGAATTTTGTCTAATTACCATTTTTCTTCCCAATGCATCTCAAAAATGCTTGATAATATTTAAATTTAGAGACTTTTCGGCAATTATTTTATAACTTTGGATTGTTATCCTAGTAAAATATAAAACGGTAAAAAATGGCTCATTTTAATTTGTAAAAAAATAATTTTCAATAAAATATATATTATTTCAATTAACGTTTTATTTAATTAAAAAAAAAATCAGTGTGAGCCACTGTATTTCAGCGGAATTTTGAAACAGCGACTACGCTACTGGTGACTTATAAATTTCTATATGTAGAATCATGTAACTTTAAATTCTTTAAACTCCTACAATAAAATAAAATGAATTTATTTTTACTTTTAAATAGGGTTCCACAATTTTGGGAGATCCACATCGTCGAGAGAATTTAGGAGAAACATTTGTCCCGTACATAGTTTTTCGTGATTATATTCAAGCTTTAGGTGAATCAACTTACGCGTAAGTTTATTTCTATTATTAATTTAATTAATAATATTTTGAAATGTGTTATATTTGTATAGTGGTTCAGAATATAGTTTGGTGAATCATAATTGCAATAATTTCTCCGATGAACTAGCTCAATTTTTATGCGGCATCCCAATACCTAAATATATACTTGAATTACCAGACGTTTTACTAAACACACCATTGGGGCAATCATTACGTCCGCTTTTAGAACAATTGGAACACAGTGCCCAGAACTTACCAATCACTCATTCGGCAAATGCAATAAATGCGCCGGTTTTGAGACGAAGCCCTCGTGAACCGAGCCCAGAATTTGAAGAACTCAATTCACAAATTGAAGAAGTCAGGTTAGCAAACAATTGTAATATTCAATGAGAAAATTTGTTATATTTTTATTTATTTCGCTTTTTGTGCTTATATTATTTTTGTTGCTTTTAATTTATTGTATGTTAATATGCGATGAGTTATAATTAAACGTTTAGGAATATTTAAATTATAAAATATATGTTATATAAATAAATATTGAAATATTAAACATGTATTATTTTAAAATTCCTGTACTTTACAATAATTATATGTGTGGAATATTAATTATTAACTAATATATTAAATAATTATCGTCTGTAAGTAAAATATACTATATTTACAATAAATTAATAACATTGACAATAATTAATTTCATAGGTACAATACTTTAAAATTAGAAGAACGCAGAAATTCACTAAACGAAAAACTCGCGCGTAAAGAACGTAAAAAAGAAAAAAAACGACGCAAACTCTTAAAAGAAGGTCGTAATATTCCAGCTGGATTACAAGCACTTCCAATTATTCCAAAAACACCACAAATTAACCATCAAAATATGGCAGATACTGATGTAAATACTTTAAACGGAGTTGAAGGGCAACCAGCTGCTGCTGAACCTATTGTTGATATTGAAGAACAAGAAAGGAAGGAAGAGGAAGAACGGAAGAAGAATAGAGAACCGCCTATTATCTTCAAAGATGCTGTTGATGTAAGTAGCATTTCGTGAATCAATTATCGGATTTATTTTTATTACCGTGACGCGCTATTGTTTCATAATATTGAACATAAATTTGTCGCTTGTTTTATTTTGATTTTATTTATATACTTTCATATTTTTGTTTTTTATTATTTTGATGTCCTTCTACTAGGTCAAAATATTTACGGATTTAACAAATTTTTGGGAAACATTTTTGGCAGTGTTTTTAATTATAAATTTAAATAAGCAAATATTTATGTTTTCTTCATAATTTACCTTAACTTTGAAGCGTTAAATTAATTTAAAATGAAAATTATTTTTCAAGCATTCCTTAAAATTAATTAATAAAGGTTTTTTTAATTGTTTTAAATACTTTTAAAAATCATCTCTGTACTTCCTTAATCATAATACCGTCCATTTTTAGTATACATTATTTGAAATATCTAAGAATAGTTTTGAATAAACAGGAACTTCAAATTTCTGCTTCGAAGCGTTATTTATTGTTTTTTGTTTTGTTTTTGGTTCCTTCCGGTTAAAATGGCGATTTTTTCGGTTTAGTTTCAATTTGAAGTCTTATTTTGTATAAAAATAAATTCATAAATACTTTAATTAACAATAACTTACTATTACTTAACAATAAATTGCTAAAATTCATTAATAAACAACTTTTTGTATTGATTCCTTATAAGTAACCCCATCCATTTTTCAAATTTTCTTGTTATACNCTTACTATTACTTAACAATAAATTGCTAAAATTCATTAATAAACAACTTTTTATACTGATTCCTTATAAGTAACCCCATCCATTTTTTATATTTTCCTGTTATATAATTACTGTTTGCATATTTTGTAACTAAAAAAACTTAAAAATAATATATAACTGTTTTACAATCATTAAAACATGTAAATACAATAATTTTATATCCTCCGAAAATTTTAAATCCCTTGTATAGTTAAAAATCACTTGCCAATTATATTTAATTGTATTTAAATATAATTCCAATGTGAACAACTTCTAAATGAAAGTTCATATACTTTTGTTTACAGTTCAATTTATAAAAAAAAAAAAAAATTGGCAATGTATAAAATTAAATTACATACGTCATTTATGATGTAGAAATTGTTTGGCAAACTTTGATATCAAATTATTTTCAATATTAATCGTCATTAAAGTTATTTTTATCAAATGACTGTTATAAATGATGCATATTTTTGCCAAACTATAAATTCTAGAATAAACAATGATATTGCAATAATTTAAGGTCAAATCTGAGTACGAAGGACTATGTGGATTGATTGATGGGAAGTTGTCTCCGGAGGAGCAACAATCGTTAGGAGAACTGCGCCAATATATGCTTGAAGATGAAGGTTCCTGGGCGTTGGGTGATAATTTTTTGAATTTTATCGGCCGTTTATTACATGATAAATCATTGTCTCCTGATATAAGAACAAAAACATTACGAATTTTGGGGGCTGCAGCGTTGAAAGATGATGTTATTTTGTTGTTGCATCAAGACCGGAGGGAACATGTTATTATGAATTTCGCGCATGATGTTGATAGACTTAGTTTAGATGAACAGAAAGCTGTATCATTACTTGTACGTATTTAATTAATTAATTAATTTACAACAATAATTATATATAATTTATTTGTTATAGTTCGCAAATATGTTTGAAAATTTAAGTTCTTCGGAATGGTTGTTATACATTTCTGAATGGAATTATTGTAATCAACAAACTAGTAACATTCGAGTTACAACTAAAGTTGCAGTCCATTGTTTATTATCAGATGATCCTGAATTGCAAGATAGAGGTTCTGCAATTGTTCATAACCTTGCCTGCAAGGAGGTAAAAACTGTGGTCTGTATCTCCTCATTATATTATATATTTTATAGTTATTTTTAATTCCTTAAATTAAACATAATTTTGGTTGGTTCAAGTATATTTTTTTACCAATCAATTGATTTTATATGTTTCATTTAAGTTTTATAAGTTAAGTGATTTTAAAAACGAAATATATATGAATGGGGAATTTTTGAAATTATTTAATAAATAATAAGAAATTTTTTAGACTTGTATCATTCCAGAAAATGTTCAAAAATTTAAAGCTGCGCCAAATTTTACCGAAAGGCAGTTTATCTAAGGTATAGCGCGCCCAAATATAATATGTTCTGTTATCAATAATTTTGATGTTTTTAAGACGTATTATGTTTGGTTTGGCTTTATTATGTGTTGTAAAAGGATGATGCTTCTAATTTTGTAGCTTTTTTTGGGATTAATTTAGTTAAATTTATGTTAGATATCTTCTAGAGGGAAAAATAATATATACACTGTTAAATATTCGTTTCTGTACTATGCATTTTTGACAAAATTTTTAAATTTAATCGGGAAATATACATTAAAACATTGTTTATAATGTTTCGCTTACGCATTTAACTTAAAGAACTGAAAATAAAAGGTTTACAGTACATTTTAAACTTCATTTTAAGTCTTAAGCTTATAGTAGACGTATATAAAATAGATATAATGTTGTATTTATATAAACTTCCCCGTTTTCTTTATATTTTTCAAAAAACGACAGATTTTCGCCTTAATATTGCAATTTTTGAGCATTTTTCAAATGTTTGTTTTTTATAATTATTTTATGGCTGGAAACAGTTATTAAAATGAAAAAAGAAAATTTAAACGAATCATAAATTCCGCATTTTTAAATGAATAGTTTGTATTTTCCAAAAAATGCCCGATTTTTTGGCATTTTTCAATTGTTAGTTTTTTGTAATTATCTCGCGAAGGGAAACAGCTATTATTGTCAAAATAAAAAATGAGTACAAATCATGAATTTTTCCTATCTTTTTATATATAGTTTGTATTTTCAAAAAAATGGCCGATTTTCGCAAAAATTAGACTATTATAAGTCGATTTTATGGCATTTTGCAAGTGTTAAGTTTTTGAAAATATCTCGCGAACTGAAACAGCTATTAAAGTGAAAAAAGAAAATGATACGAATAATTAATTTCTACATATTTTCATATATAGTTTGTATTTTCAAAAAATTGCCGATTTTCGCACAAATAGTAAGATTTTTTTGGGACTTTTTCAAGTAAATGTTCTATATTAAATTTGGAGTATATAAAATAAAAATAAATAAACAAAAACGAAAAAAGTTTTAGAGAAATTAATCAAATATAAATTAATTTCCAACCAAAAATCAATTTTTATATTTGTGTTTTGTCAAAAATGTGTATTGTACAGAAGTAAATATTTTTTAAAGTTAATATTCACAAAACAAAACTTCTTTATTATCAATTTCTTTAATTATTACTTTAAAACTAACTCATATATTTTCATTAGTTTCTAAAATAATATTATAATGTATTAAATTTCGCTGATTCCGTAGAAAAAAATATAAAACAAACAATTATTTCAGGTATTTGATGATGTAGCAGTTGAAATAACAATGGCCTTATTGCAATATTTCAACTCAAAACCAGACGAAGAAAAAACTTACAGATGCATGAAAGCATTATCTAAGTTTATTCAAATTTCTGGCCAAGAAGTTCCACAATTAATACAAATGATTGGTCCGCATCCAAGTGCATTCAAGGGTATGAGTGAACGAATCGATAACCTTATTACACAAATCAGTAAAAAAGTTCGTTAATATTTTTATTGATTTGTTTTTATTAATATTGTTGATCACATTGTTTTTAATTTTATTTAAATCAGTAAAGCTACTTATGTAAATAACTTTTATTATAATTATTTTATAAATTAATTAAAAATAACCATGTTTAATTGCAATTATTAAATAATGATGGTTTGGTTATTCTTATTTATTATAAAATAGCATTTTATGAGATGACTGGTATAATATATTGCTTGTTTTACAAAAATTGATACATTTTTTAATATTTGATGTATTTCTATTTATTACATTTGTATTATATTTTCTTGTTAATGTAATAAAATTTTATGAACTTATTTTTATTATTATTTATTCTTCTCTTCTTAAGAATGTATAGACGTCGCCACGAAACAATGTAATTGCGTAATCATTGTACGTTTATATTGGTACCACCCCGCAATCCGAAACGTTTTATGTATTCCGAAAAAGTCATTGTTGCAATATACACAAACGTTTTAATGATTAATTTCTCTTTTTAAGACTTGATACTTGCTAAATATTATAACATATATTAAATCTTTATTATTTAAAAAGTTTCAAGCATTTCTGATAATATTTTCGCTTATTTCGAAAAAACAAAGTAACATATTTTATGAAAATTATAATTGTTATTAATGTTCAAACGATTTAATGAATCAATCCTAAATTTTTTTTGAATTTTCTATAAGACTTTATCAACCACCTATAATTTTTTTATTCAATTTTAACAATTTTTAATTTACTTCCGAAACATTTTTAAATTTTTTGAAACAAATTATTTACCAACATAAATAAGATACAGTACTTGCCGCTAATTTCGCATATGTGTTTTAGAAAGTTGTTGACAAGTGACAGGTTAAGAAAATTGTTGACGCATTAAAAATAATATAAGATTATTATTTAATGATGAGGTAATATAATTAATTGAAAAAGTTATTTATCATTGTTAATTATAAATATTGTATTTATTATAGATTTAAATGTTTCTAAACTTAAGTAATCATATTGTTAGATAGGTAGCAATATTTATATTTTAATGTAGATGGATGGATTTGATAATAGAAGAACTCGGGGTACCACGGAAGTACCTAAAAGCATCAAACAGAGAAGATATAATTTATGCCGTAGTACATTGTACTTGGTTAAGGTACAACTTTTAATAAACCACTTAAAAAACACATTACATGTTTCATAATTTCAGGTCACTTTTAAAATACAATCATTTAATCAAATTTATAGAAAATGAACGATTTGAAATATGGCCTTACGAAAACGATGAACTAGGTGCATCATGGGTTAAAGTTTTTATTTCAGTACGTTGTTTTAAACTAAATAAAAAACTGTTTGTAACGAGAAAGTTTTTAAATTACAGGTGTACAAAAAAAGCGATGAAAAAGTCATTCCATTACCGCGCGTTCGTTCTGTATTATGTCGCAAAAACTCTCATTTATCTTACTTTCAATTACTCCATTATGTAATGCAATCAAATCATAAGAATTTATGGAAAGATGCATTTAAAAAATATTCTGCTCCATACTCAAATAAATCAAACGAAAGTCATATTACATTAACGGATTATAATACAGTTTTAAGAGAAATAATAATGCGAACTTATGGCTGTCCATTTATAAATACAATTGATTCAAACCTCTCAACTCCACATTCGAAATATTTTGAGCCACATAAAAATATTTTACCAGCTATTTGCGCTATTGAAACATTAAATTGTATATTTTTAATACATTATCCATTTGTAAAACATAATTTACAAGACTGTGTAATGTTCAGTCCAGCGATTTTAGATAATTCTCACACTAAACCATTATTTATAATTTATCAACTATTACAAACGTTGTTAACAATGCATGATAGAAGTCTTACAATAGGTGAAATCACATTAAATGATATTTATTTAACAGATAATTTATGGATACATGTTTTACCGCGTTTGAATTCTAACTTACATACGCAAGAAGTACCGCAAAATATTGATAAAAATATGCAGAATGTTCAAAATTATGATTGTAGACAGTTTGGACATATTAATGATCATTCTATGAAATGTATTTATTGTGGGAAAAAAACTTATGATAAAATTCCGTTGACTGGACGTGAAACTGTATCGCAGTTATGTGAGTTTTGGGTGGAAGGATTGATTTCTAATTTTACGTATTTAACGGCTTTGAATGAGTTGTCTGGAAGGAAATATGGAGAACCGCATAATCACCATGTTTTTCCATGGGTTACTGATTTTACGTCTAGGTGTGGAAATAATTGGCGGGATTTGACTAAATCGAAATTTCGGCTTAATAAAGGTAATTATATTTTAATCAGTTTTATCAAAGTAATATTCTCACATAAGNTAAAGGTAGTTATTAATTTTGGAATATAACTTAAATTTTCTATAATAAAATCTCATTTTGATTTATTTCAAAATAAACTATAGTCGGGGCCGCAAAACAATGTAATTGCATAATAATAAACAGATATTTTCTTTCGACATACGTTATCTTTTTCGTCTTTTTAAGGCTTAATTGATATATTTTTCAATAATGTGAAGTACTTCGTAACTTTATTCGAAAATTGGTTACTTTTTTACAAACCTTTCGTGTATCTTCTTTTTCAAACGTTTCAGATCGGGGGGCGGTACTATGTAAACGAACAATGATTATGCTATTACATTATTTAGTGGCCCCGACTATATACTTTACTTTTTGGCCATAATATTATTTTCTATAATATTTGCGCTTATAGTTATACTTTTAAATTTTTGTAGTTTGAAAANAAACGTACAATGATTATGCAATTACATTGTTTCGTGGTCCCGACTATATACTTTACTTTTTGGCCATATTATTATTTTCTGTAATATTTGCGCTAATAGTTATACTTTTAAATCTTTGTAGTTTGAAAATAAATCAGTATTTTTAATTTATATTAAAATAAAATGTAAAAAATTAATTTAAAAATAACAGAAGGGTTAAATTTATTGATTTAAATATTTAAAAATTAATTAATCAACTAAAATTATCGAGAAAAATTGAATTCTATAAATATCTTTAATTATTAGGCGATCGTCAATTAGATTTAACATACGAAAATTCTCAAACACAAGTTGCTCATCATGTATCGGACGTCCTATCCTCAATAACTTACTACGTTTACATGGCACGTCGCACTCACAAATCAGTTTTATGTAAAAACGTACGAACAATCTGGGTACCAGCCGAATATCCCAGCAGTATTCAACGATTACAAGAATGGACCCCAGATGAATGCATACCAGAATTTTTTTCTGACCCATCTGTTTTCAAATCAATTCATGAAGATTTAAACGATTTGGAAGTACCACCGTGGAGCTCAAGTCCAGAAGATTTTGTTGAAAAGCATAGAGAAGCTTTAGAAAGCTCTTATGTCTCGGAAAAGTTACATCATTGGATTGATTTAACTTTTGGTTATAAGTATGTTCATTTTATTTTAAATATTTCAATAAATTACACTAGTTAACAATGATTTTGTTGCTCTTGATATGGGAGATGACTTTATATTCACAACTATGGAGCTATAAATGGTTTTTTGAAAGTGGCTGTAGTTTTAGATTAATAGCTTCATTATTTTTAAAGATAATCGCAAAAAACTGCTGGTTTATTATTTAAATTATAAAATCTTGCAAAAATACTAAGAACAACAAATACAATTTGTGGAACTATGTTATCTAATTATTTTTCTAGATTATCAGGATCGGCAGCTATTAAATCGAAAAATGTATGTTTACAATTAGTTGACGGACATAAAAGTTTAACAGATTGTGGAGTTGTTCAATTATTTTCTCACCCACATCCTGCTAAAAATTTTATCACACCGTTCAACGGTAAAACTCCACCAAAAATCCATATAATGAGAACAAGTAAGTTTTACAATGATCCATATAATTACATTGTTAATTTTTAAATTAATTCATTAGAAAGACGCGACCGTAGTAATTCCTCATTAAGTACGGAAACCCAGCGTCAAAGCGAAGAAGAAGATATATCATCAGGTATCGAGGACGACGCAGCTAATTCCCAACAAACAAATCGATCTCCGTTAGTTCTATCTCGTTTATTATCAAGATCACGTTCGTCATTAAACTCAGAAGAAAAAGACGTTAAACTATCCGATACACCTAAAAATATTCAGCCTAAAGGTACTCATAAATTAAGCCCTAATTTAGGACCGAAATATCCAACATTTACAAGTCATGTACAAAGCGTTAAAGGCTCTAGTTCAATTAATAGTTCTATGTCTCAAGGATTATCGAATCCGCATTTGATATCAGTACAAAGATCAAGTATAAATTCAAATGTTATTTACCTTCATAAAGAATATAATCCAGTTGCTAGTCTATTAGCGATAGAATCGCAACAAGGTTTCTTAGCAAAGACATTCCATATTGATAACAATAAAATTAATTTAGTTGATAATGATATTAAAACGTCGTTAGATAAACATTCCGTTAATATTAACAACAACGATAAAGAGAATATTCAACAAGATTACCTCAATATAACCCAACCATTAGATGATACTGAAAATTCGTTTACTAATAAAATATTTAGTGAAACATTCGAAGCTTCGCTTCGAAAAGACGTTAAACTATCTAAAGCGCTTAAATCAAACAGTTTTCCAAGTACTTCCGAAACAATAACAAAAATAAATGATAATAACTTACGAAGTAGTAGAAAAAAGAAAAGAATTGAAGTACAATCGAATTGTAATTATAAACAAATTGTAGCGTCATGTCGAATGAAGGAACTACAAATTTTAGGATGTCTTGTTGTTGAAATATTCCTTTCAAAACAAATGCGGGCCCAGGGCCCTCAAACTAATTTTAACGATAGATTAAAGTTATGTTTAACTGTACTTAAATACCACGGTGATGTATTACCAAGATGTGTTAAATACGCTGTATATTTATTACTTCAAGTGAATTTTTCGAATGAATTTGATGGAATTATTCGATATCCTTCGATAACTGATTTAGGACTACCACCACCATCAGCTCATCAATTATTACAACCGTTATTAAGTTGTATATTTCCATTTCCGTCGAATTTTTATAAAATATATTCATTTGTTAGTAATTTAGAAGAATACTCTAGAATAAGTAATGAATTAAATATATTATATTACTTTGATTGCGATGGTGAAATGTGTTCAAAATATGAAAATATTGAACGAACTAAAATATTATTCTCACAAAATATCGGTGAATGTAAAGTTAAATATTGCGCACGGGAATTAGAAATACTTTTGTTTGAAACTAGCACCGATTGTGGTGAAACTGTAAATATTTTATTACCGTTTATAAAAGAAATCATTCAAGATCCAAGTACATCAGTTTTAGCTGCTTGGTATTTATTTGATCCGATTGCTAGAGCGCTAGGACCTGTTAAAACCACGGAACATCTATTACAATCTTTACTTCGTCTCTACGAAAACGAATCAAATGAAAATAATCTAGCATTTAATTGTAAAATCGCTAAATTATATCATCATAGTTTTTTATTATGTTTAATTGTTCGATTAGGATTAAAAACGTTCCTAGATAATTTTATAACTCCGTTAGTCGAAGCAGTTGGTGGTTATAAAGATACCGAAAGATCTGATATTATCCTTCATAATCATACTCAAAAATTAGTTCGTAAAACGTCGAATTTAAAATCAATTGATGATACAACTGAATTGGAAAATTTATCACCACTTGATGAAGAATCTAGCGCTGATTCAGAAAAAATATTAACTTCACCAGTTGCTGAAAGCGTTAAAGATATTACAGATGAAAATGAACCAGAAGTTTTTGAATTTGAAACTGAAGATAAATTAACAAACGATCAAGAAATTATTCAAAATTTAGAGTTAAATTTAGCGAAAGTTGATTTAGATTTTAATCATTCCACAGCTGAAGAAGCACTTGAAGATAATATATTAGAATCTTCTATAAAACAATATAAAGAAGAACAATTTTTTGGATCTAGCGTTTGTCCGAAATCACCAACAATTCCAATTCCATGTAGTTACAATCAAAATGAACTTATTACAATTGGCTGTGATATTGGTAGCAAAAAAAATGAAGTATTACCAGAAACTGATAAGAAATTTCCTGAATTTGAACAACCTTCAACAAGTTCCTCAAATTTAAATATAACTTCAAAGTTAGAAGATCGAAAAACAAAACGAAATAATTTTAAAATATCTGATATGAGTGGTGATAGTTTAATTTGGCTTTCACACCGGTTAGGACCTGTTTTAACAGCTAGATTTTTATCGAGAAATTTGTTAAGAATGCTTACTTTATGTTATGTTGGGAAAGAAAATTTAGAAACTATTCCGAAAGATGAAAGCTTTTGTACGGAAAATATTGATTCTGTTTCTATTTCTAATTGGACTATTGCTGGAGATAGAAATGCTTCGAAAGTTTTACATTGTTTAGTTTCAATTGCAGGTTTGTTAATTATAATAAACTTGTTGAAACTGGTCTTTATTTGAATTTATTTTAGCTTTGTACGGTGAACAATTAGTTTTATTACAATATTTGCCACATATGAGCGAACTTATATCGTTATGTAAAAGAAAATTAACTCTTAATTTAGAAGGAGGTTTAATAAGTTGTATGGCTTTATTAAAACATATTATTCCATATTTAGTTGATTCTACTTTAATGGATCAACTACAGGTATATTTTCTTGCGGAATTATTAATTAAAATGTAATTAATTAATGATATTTTAGGATGAAATATTAAAAAATATTCTCCACCCAACTGTTCGGCTGTTAGGAACAACAAAATTTGTATTTCCTAGTGGTTCAATGGCGCGAAATGTATTAGCACGCAAATATTTAGATACTTTATATGTATTAGGATTGCGAATAGGTGCAGATATGAGTAGAACTAATTTAGCAGTTCCTGCACTTCAACGATTTTTCTTAATTTTCAATAAAGTTCATGGAGATTTAGACGCTTTTAGTAATGATAACAATAAAGTAAGTCTTAATTTTTAACATTTTATTTGTTATTAAATTAAAAATTTATATTTTAGTCGAATTCTTTAGTTGAAAGTCCTATAAAATCAGCAGGAGATCATTATATAGAAGTTAAAAGAGATGGTACAACTACAGAATGGGCTGTTAGAGGGCGACCATTTCAAATTTCACAGTTACGAATTAAAGATTCTGATTCAGCGGATAGTTTTTCACCTCCACCTGTTTTTAAAAATTCTTCACCTGCTGCCGATTCTGTTGCTTGCAGGGTATGTGTTTTTTTTTATAGTTTTAGGTAGTTTATTATTTGTATCTTAATTTAAATACAAGATATAATAAAATCGTTTAAGTCGGGTTTAAAAAAAAAATTATTCAATCTAGTATTGAATTTTTTATAAAGTTTCTTCTTTTATTCTTGTAAAGAGCTTTTGGCTTTTAAAGTCTCGGCTTCCGTAACGCATCCAAACTGATAAAACAAATTCAATTGTAACAACAATTCGTCATTATAAACAATTTCTACTTTATCTTAAAACTGATTTATAAAAATCTAAATAGAATACAACAAAAAATACCTTGTTGCGGTATTAACAAGAATTTTCCTCAATTATTGAGCGTAATAAAACTGAGAAACAAGAATTTCGTGACGCATATTCGTTACAATATTACATTAATCGATTTAATTTACCCAAAACAACTAAGTTTCATTTCTTTATTAAAATAAATTATTTTTTATTATTATATTAGAAAAAACTGTATTTGTTATTTTATTAAGACGAATTTTTTTTTTTTAATTATATGAACACAATAAAACTGAAAAACAAGAATTTCGTGACGCATATTCGTTACGATATTATATTAATTTATTGTAATCAACTAAGGTTTATTTCCAAATTAAAATATACTTTATTTTATTATTCCAGAATGTTATCAGAATTTATTTAATGATAAACAAATAATTATATTTATTGTTTAATTAAAATTTTAATTTCGGGGCTTAAAGCTGTTTAAAATTTAACATTTAAATAAGTTTCTTTATTTAAAGCTTGGAGCTTTGTACTTTAATGTCGGAAGTGTCGAAAGCTCGGTAGCTCTTAATAAAAACTAAACCATTTTAATTGAAAAGATAAATAAATAAATTTCGAACACTGTATTGTTTTTAGTTAATTAGTTATCAAGTTCCACATTTTAGTTATTGAAATTTCAAAATAGACTATTAAAAATTAAATATTTAATATATTTTTAGGCAATGGACGAATTAAAAGACGTTTTCACAGCAGAGCTCGCCCACACTGCATTTGTACCATTTCTCCAATATTTAGGAACATCAACAATGGAAATTTCATTAAAAAACCATTCCCTTCTACGCGAATTATGTTTCGAGTATGAACAAGAAATGAAATTCACCAAACAAAAAACTACATCCGAATTTAGTTGCATGTCTGACTATTCCACGGAAGATATAATAGTAGGTAGCACCGGCTCCTTTGGAAGTAACGTTGCATTAGTTGGAAACCGAATAGATGTTCAAATAAGTGAAGCATCAACTACTAGACAATCACACGTTCTGAATTTAGTTAGTAATAAAATTGAGAATACAAATCGGCATTTACGGCAAAACTGGCTTGCTTACTGGGAACATGAAATCGGCAGAGCCGAAAAAGATACAATGTTTTATTTTAAACAGATTAAATTACAAAATTTTAACGGACATACAAACACTGTTAAAGCAATACAGGTACTTGATAATGAAAATAGTTTTATGAGCGGAAGTAAAGATAAAACTGTAAAATTATGGAGTTTAAGAAGCCAAGTACGTTTAATCAATTTAATTTTTAATTAATACTAATTTGAATTGTTAATTTAAGGGTGATGGTACAGCAATATCTCAATGCCAATCAACATATACAGGACATAAAAAATCTGTTTTAAGCGTAACATTTTTAGAATCATTACGAGTTACAGCATCTTGCGATAGTATCGTCCATATTTGGGATCCATTTTTAGGTTCACCAATTGCACAATTAGAAGGTTCTCGTGTTGTACCAGTTTCTATGTTAAAATCAATGCCAGCTCCTAGTACAACGTTATTAGCAGCAACTGATACTACAGTTCGTTTAATAGATGCAAGGACTTGTTCTTATATACATGAATTAAAAGTATTAATTTCAAAATAATTAATAGAATTTAACATATATAATTTGAATTGTTTAATAGGTGGCTTTGAATACAATTGGTTTAATTCGTTGTATGACTATATCACCGTCTGGAAATTGGCTAGCTGTAGGACAATCGTCTGGGAATATTGTTGTATTAGATACAAGAACTGGGCTTGTACAAGCTTCGTGGAAAGCTCATGATGGAGAGCTTTTACAGTTAACACCCGTTGGAGAACATACTTTAGTTTCGAGTAGCTTGGATCAAGCTGTTTCAGTTTGGAATGTTAATGAGGGAAAACTTAAATTTAATATGAAGTAAGTAAAATAATAACTTACGGCTAATTATCTGCTAGGCTGTTTTCTTCTATATATTAACTTAAAACAATAAAAACAGAAAAAAAAAAACAAGTCAGTTACAAGTTAGAAAAACAAAACAATAAAAAACAATTGCTACTTCTATATACAGCATACTATATAAATATATTTATGACATTAAACAATTGTTGAAATAAACAAAAATTAAAACAATTGCTACTTCTATACACAGCATACTATGTGAATATTCATGACATTTAAAAACAATTGCTAAAATTTTATGCACAGCATACTATATAAATATAGATTTATATGTAGAAAAATTAAAAACAATTGCAAATTGCATGTTTAATTCTTATTTATTATTGAATTTTCAAATTTCATTTGTTTATATCTTCTATTAATTCAAATATATTATCTTTATCTAATAATATTGTAACTAAAAATTGTATTTTGTTCCAAAATATTTTATTTACAAAAAGAAAATAAATATTTCTCTTTTATTTTATTAATATAATAACTGTTTTGATAATTTATTTGACTAAAAACAATTAAAAATTACTTTATTATAAGAAAACAATTGTTTTACATTAAATTTATTGTTAAATATGCTGTAAAATTTAAGTATGCAAGGAAAATAGATAAAATTACATATTTTTATTTAAAAATGTAATTAAATATTATATAAGCATGTATGAACAAGTCATGTCACGTGAAAACAAGTAGAAATCTTTAAAATACTATCATTTAGACAACATTATCATAAATTTTATTTTTTCAAAGTCAAGTATTTTTTAAATTACAAAATATATAATGCTCTTGAACCTTATTGAGTTTATCATTGTTTACTAAAAAAATATATCTATTATTGTCTGGTGTCTGGCATTAATATGATGTAATAATTATAAAACACTCATATTTTAATCAATTTTTTTAATTATATTCTATTTATATTATTTAAACTGTCTCACGCACATTTTAAGTTTAAAAAATCGCACTTAATAGATAAATTTACTAATCTAGTTTCGGATTTGCCAGAGGAGCCACTGAACCCGTACATTGTCTACAAGTCTACAATACAGAATTAATATCTGGAACAACAGCAAATCGTATTGGTGTTCATACATCTGTAGATGTTGATTCATCATTTTCAAGTACTAAACTTCGTTCTGATACTTTTAAAGGAGTTTTAACATCTATGGCTCTTTTACCCTTGAATCGTTTATTGTTATTAGGAGCTGATAGTGGTAATATTAGTTTACTTTGTTAAAATAATTTATAAATATAATTTAAATGAAGCTGACAGAAATATGTAGCTATTAATTTTAATTATTTAAAGTAATTCTGCATGAATTGAAGTTAAATATATAAATTCTTAATATTATTTTGTTATATATTATATGAAAATTTGGTTTTTAAAGGTGTTGCACCTGTTTCAAATTTAATATTTAAAGTAGTTCTTTTATTAGACCCGGTAATTGTTAATAACTATCTCTTTTAGAGATACATAACTGAATTTCTTTAGTTAAACTAATTAGAAATGATATTAAACGCATTCTTGTTTATACCTATTAATAACAACATTTTTTAGAGGTACAAAACTAAATTTTTCTTAAGATTTTGTCGTTAACACATATAAGTAACCGGAATAAGGGAGTTAGCGACCTTTCTTAGAGGTGCTAAGCTGAATTTCTCTAGAGAAACATGAATCGCATTTTTCAAGCACTCTTGTTTATTCTTCTTAATAACTACCTCTTTTAGAGGTATAAAACTAAATTTCTTTTTAAAATTTGTCGCTATCACATATAACTAACTAAAAAAGAAAACCAGCTACCTCTTTTAGATGTGCGAAGCTAAAATTTCTGTAGAGAAACTTATTAAACGCGTTTTTGTTTTATGCATGTTTAAAACTATCTTTTAGAGGTACAAAACTTATTAAACGCGTTTTTAAAACTCTTATTTATTACTCTTAATAACTACCTCTTTTAGAGGTACAAAACTAAATTTTTCCTGATAATTAATCGCTAACACATATAACTAACTAAAAAGGAGAACTAGCTACCTCTTAGAGGTGCGAAGCTGAATTTTTCTAGAGAAACTTATTAAACGCATTTTTGTTTTATACATGTTAATAACTATCTCTTTTAGAGGTGCAAAACTAATTTTTTTCTAAAAATTTGTCGCTAATATATAACCTAATCTGATAAAGAAATTAACTACCTCTTTTAGAGGTACATAGTTGAATTTTTCTAAAAAAACTAATTAGTCCTGATATTAAACACGTTTTTCAAACAGTTATATTTATACCTGTTAATAACAATCTCTTTTAGAGGTACAAATCTAAATTTCTCTTGAGAATTTACTGCAAACTCAGATAACTAATCTCATAAAGGAATAAGCTATCTCTTTTAGAGATACACAGCGAAATATCTTTTAGGAATTTATCGCTAATTCAAAAAACTTATCTAATGAAGGAATTAATTGTAATATTAAATTTGAAACTTATACTTTTTATTATTAATTTATATAGAATTTATATGTTTGAGTTCACTTTAAAAAAAAACCTTTTATTAACACTAATTACCAAAGTATAAATGAAAACTATTTATTTATTATATATCTTATGCGATCAGTATTCAGATATTAAAAATTCGGGTATATATTAATAAGTAAATCAATTATAAAAACCTAAAATAATTATATCTGAATAAGAACTAGTCAATTTTACTGAATACAAAGTGTTCTAAATATAGCCTTTTATTTTTTAATAGAACTTAAATATCAAAAATTAAAATAATTGTATTATAAAAGATGTTAAATTTATTTAATAATTTTATTTTAATGTTATTCCAATCAATTAATGGTATAGTTTCGACAAAATTTTTGATACACCTGTATTATATGAAATTAATGTTAAAAATGTATATCACTAAATTAAAATAAATTATGTTTTTAATGTGTGATAAAAAATGAACTTTGCTACCTATTCAAATGCTTGACATTTATCCTTGTTTCATTCTATTATAAGTTCTTATTTGTTAAGCACTTATTTACCATAACAAGTGAATTATATTTGACAAAATGGATTGGGACGATTATATTTATTTATTATTGTTATTTATTTCTATTGGAATCGGAGAAATTTATAGAAAAATAGAAAATGTTCAACAGAAAAAGAATTTCGGCAGTTTAGTAGGGTTAGGAATTATAATATGTGTTTCTGGATTACATACATTACATATTTTAATTGTTACATTTGTTAATATCATCATTGTATTATTTACAAACAAAAAGTAAGTAATATTTTATTTAAAAAAATTAAATTAATACAAAGTTTGTATGCTAAATCTAATGACAAAATAATCAAAAAATAAATTCAAGGTTTTTTGAAAGTTTATTTTGATTAAAATCAAATTAATTTACAAGGTAAACTATTTAAAATTTAAATAATAATTAATTAGACGAAAACATACAAACCAGTAATATACTAAGTGTGTCTTGAAATTAACGTTATTTTATTTTTAATTTCAGAAAATGTCATATTATAAGTTTTATATTTTCATTTTCATATTTATTATTCTTTCGAACAACTTATTACTTCGGAATACCATATGCACCAGGTCATACCAATTTAATAATTATGATTTTAACTTTAAAATTAGTTGGATTAGCGTTTGAAAAAAATACGGTCGAATTACGAAAAAAAATGGATAAAAAAGAATTAACTGATGAGTTAAAAAATGAATTTGAAGTTACGGAAGTTAATCCTGGTGTAATGGATATTATTCATTATGCTTTTAATTATGTTGGAATTTTAACAGGTACAAATATAAATTAAGGAGCGAATACCCTTGGAACTGTTTCTTTGATCTTTTAACTATTATAATAATTTATTTTTTCT
>CM008240.1:5444079-5455113 GCA_002278615.1 Pogonus chalceus | reverse complement strand
TCAAAAAAACTGTTTCTTTTTTTAATTTACCTTTGTAATACAATTTTTAAAAAAATTAATAATTTTTTAAAACTCGAAATAACGATAAATATTTATTAAAAAAAAAATAATAATAACAAATAATGGCGATAAATCATTATAAAATACATTTTAAAAATTTAAATTTATACAAAATTTTCTAAAACAAATCAAAATTTTTTGCAAATGTAATAAATATTAACACAAAATGGCGATAGTTCATTATAAAATACATTTTGAAAATGTAAATTTATACCAAATTTTCTAAAACAAATGAAATAAATATTTAGAAAAGTTTTTTTTTAATTATTCTAAGATTTGCTTAAGTTTAGCAAATGTAAACTATAAAACTAAAACAGAATATCTTCCCTCTATAATAAATTACATAATTTTAATTAAGATAAATATCAAAATAAACTTTTTATTTTGTTCCCTAAAAAACTGCAATACAATTTTTGTTTGTTATTCCCACGGGAAGAAAACCCACTTTTCGCTAGCTACAAGTTGCACCCGAGGGAGCAATTCACAGCTNACGGGAAGAAAACCCACTTTTCGCTAGCTACAAGTTGCACCCGAGGGAGCAATTCACAGCTACTAAACTTGAAAACACTTAAAACGTGTAGAGAAAATCTAGTAATATCAGAAAATAAATGTATCTACTACACAATAAATAAAAACGCTTATTACAATAAATTTATATCCGAATATAGCATCAGGTGATACATATTACCAACCTTTTAAAATTTTAACACAAAAGCTTTACAAGTCAGCGTATTTTTCAACGTCGAAAATGATAAATGTATCTCTTATATATGAACACTTTAGAATTCTTTTGATGATGCAAAATGTATTCGTGTTAAGAGGTACGTTTTAATGGACAGGTTATTTTTAAATATAAATGAACTATTTTCCGTTAGTTTAACCCCATTTATATTTATATAAAGATGCATTTCTAAACGTAAAAATATAATAAATTAATTGCCTTTCACTACAAATTTACCAAGAGAAAGTTAAGTTACATTTTGTGTTGAATTTAATTCATATTTAAAACTAAAATGACATGTCGAAAAATCCCCTATATAATAAAATTGAATTTTCCCTATTAGAGGGTGCGCCTAATTTCACGGAAGTTGCTTGTTTTCTCGGAGATTGCTATCTAGTGAATTTGTTTTTCGCAATTTCGAAATAAATAAGATATTTCTATAGATAATACTTGATACAATTCAATCTTTTAAGTAAATCAATAAAGATAAGCTAATCTTACAATAGTCATTCATTAATAATTTATCTTTTATTAATCATAAATTTTATAATTAAGCAGTGTGAAGTTGTATCAAATTAAAAGTCATTCTGTTTAATAAAATTGTAGTCTTTAGATGAATTAGACAGCTTTATATTTGTCTCATAAATTTTTATTGTATAACAATCGATAAAATAAGTTATTTATATATCTTACGGTAATAAATTATTGATAATTGTTATAATTAAGTACTTAATTTAAGTAGAAATAATTTGTAACAATATTTAACGATAAATTCAGATACTAAAGTATTTTTAATCTTTCAGGATTTAGAAGCGATTAACTAACTAACTGTCTTTGTAATAATTATTAGAACGTTTTTATATTTAAACCGTTTCACTAATCATTCTAGATTAAAGTTATTGTAGAAAATAAAATAGTTATTTGTGTATTAAGAACGCAAAGTGGGACATTGTCAATTGAGATATTGTTGCCGCGCTCCTAAGTCGCGCGGCATTTTCTCGAAATCGACAATGTCCATTTGCGCTCGAAATACACACAAGATTTTTTCTACAGTCGCCACAAACTTTAAGATATATTTGATATTTGTTTTTGGTGTTCCTGTGACGTCACACTAATTGCTATCTTTGCACACTATAGAGTGTGGTGCGGAGTGAGATAGGAATATTAGTTTCGCCGTGACATCATATTGATATTATATATCAATTGTAGTTAAACTGAGCACAATTGATTTTTTAATATCTTTTTTTATAAATTAAACGAACTTTATTTTAAAATAATAAAAAAAATCATTTGTCGTTATTTTCTATTCTTACCGAGCTATTCAATCTAATCTAAGCATTTTTAATTTCGTTTTTGTAAATGAATGCCCTATTTTATTTCTATACTCCTTAACAGGGCATATTTTGTTTGGTTATGGAATATACGAACAGAGCAATTATATATCAGATTGACTTGCGCTCACAAAACAGGGCGCAAAACGCCTTCTTTGTATAGCGGCTGTAGAAAAATGTTTTTTTTTTTTAATACCATATATACCAGGTCCTANATAAATTTGTAGTTTTAAACTTTTCATACAAAAAATCTTGTACATACTTCTTGCGTGAACCAGTCGTTCCCGCACTAAGTATGTAAATAACTATTTTCTGTTTAATTGCCATTTTTCTTCCTAATATATCCCAAAATGCTTGATAATATTTAAACTTAGGGACTATCCAGGTGTTTTTGCACTTTTCTGCTTTTATTTTATAACCATAGATGTGTATTTTGAATCGTTATCATAGTAAAATATAAAACGTTCCAAATGACTAATTTTAAAAAATATATATAAATACTTTATTTTATCATCTGTGGTTTTGATAAAATGTAAATTTACAAGCCAAGAAGCTGATATATTGTTCCAATGATCGGTTAAAATTATTTAAAAATATTGCACAAAGTTACTTCATTATAAAGTAATATTATTTTAAGTTGGTAAAACAGTAATTACATTAATTGATTTATTTATTAAGTTAAAAAATAGAACTCAAAACATAATGTTTATAAAGAAAACTGAATTTCTGTCCAAAGAATATAAAGAGAACAGAAGAAATATAATTTTGAGATGAAAAGCATTTTCATGGATGTTATCAGTTGGTGGTGTGACGCTTGCATATCACCAAATGGTGTCAGTTTGGTGAAATTGCTGCAATCAACAGACACCAGCACCCTAGGGAAATTCACTTTATACGTGAGATACAGAATGTTGGCAGTCCTGATATACTTTATCAAATGAAATATATATGTATATAAAATTCGAGAATATTTTCACGATATTGTTTAAAGTTTAAATGGAATTTTCTTTAAGTGGTATTGTTAAAATTTATTACTGTCGTAAAATTATGTAATTAAATAATAAATAAATAAATATAAATAGATAAAATGTTTTATAGCCACTGGTCGAAATACAATTTTATCTTATGACATGATTTAAATTGTATTCTGTAACATCCCTACCCCACGTACGTTCGGGCACGAGTCACCTCTGTATTTGACATGTGGATGATACACCCCTAAGCTATCATGCATGAACATGTAAACATGAAATTGAGAGGGTTGGTGGGGTGGTGGGTTATTTTTTGTTTGGGTATATGCGTCATTATTAGGATTATATTGTGTATGACATATTTTATAATGTATGATAGGTTTCATTAAGCTTTTAATCCGTCAAATTTATATTTTTTGTTATAAATAAATATGAAAACCGCAAACAAAAAAATTTAGGATAATACATGTTTTTAAACTAATAAAAGATATAAAAAATCAAGTTTAAACTTGTAAAGTTTAAACTAAATTAAAAACTAAATAAACATTTATCTTATTATCACGATCATTTGTCTACGTGACTTAATAAACGTCATTTCTAACCTTAAATTTCATTTTAAAACAAATGATAGTTGATTTCAAACTGAAGTTAGCTACAAAAGTACCACCGATTGTTGAATTATGATCATTCAAATCAAATTTCGTTAAAAGTAATTTTAAAAGAAAAATAAAAACATTTTGAACAAAATTTAATAATTTACTGATTTCACAGTTGAATAATAACTTTGGAGTATTCATATTTAAAAATTTAATTCAAAGACACACTTAAAGAAATAATCAAAAAAATCTGATTTTTTTTTTTTAATCACCGTTTTTTCTACCCTGACTGATTTTAAACTGATAAAATTTACGAATTGGTGGTACTTACATAGCTAACTTCAAAATTTAAAACTAAATGTTTTGTTAAATTCCTAAATGTTATTATAAAAAATGGAATTTCAAATTAAAAATTTGATCTGAAATGAATGCCAACTTCAAGCTGAAGTTAGCTATGAAAGTACCACCAATTATTATCTCAAGGTTAAAGAAATCGAAATAACTTCAAAAGAAAACCATAAAAAAAACTAAACAAAATAAACACTAACAGAATGGAAAAAAAGAAAGACAACTATTTGATGGTACTAATTTCAAACTGAAGTTAGCTACGAAAGATTATTCAAATTAAATATGAAGAAGTGTTTTCAAAAACTAAATAAATAAATAAACATGTTATTTAATTACATTTTGAATAAAGATATTTTTTTTAAATAAAAACGTACGATTGTACAAAGTATCAAGTTAATTAGTTACGTAGATAAAATATAATTACATATTTATATTTTTCTTACGGAAAGTCATTTAATTTTTAATTAAACTATGATAAGAAATATTTAAAACTGAACGAACATTTCTTAAACAGATAAACCAAAAATTTGAGGTTATAAACTTGAATAGTTCATTATAAATATTTCTTAAACATGNATTTAAAACTGAACGAACATTTCTTAAACAGATAAACCAAAAATTTGAGGTTATAAACTTGAATAGTTCATTAAAAATATTTCTAAAACATGATTATATTAATGCTTGTAACACGTTAAAAAATAAATTTTAATTATTATAATGTATAAAGCTATATTACTATAGCAACCATACTTAGTCTTCATTTGTTTTAATTATAAATGATTTAAGCTTTCTCAGCCATGAAAAATTTTCCGTCATGAAAATTAATTTTTAAACAACGTAAAAAAAAAATCCTATATTTATAATAATTATTATAAATAAATTGATTAAATATTTATAAAACACCGGATTATACGGTTTATTTAAATGATTAACAGATTAAATGCACTTTGAATTATCAAAGTATGTTTTTTTTTAGATAATATCAATGTCAAACATATGTTGATCTCAACGGCCTTGACCATGCCATAACATGACAAGTATCATCATTACCACGCCTACTATAAGTTAATAAATTTATTAACACTAAATTTCATTCATTAATAATTTAATTATATAAATAATTCAGTCGTATTAAGTTATTATTTACGTACGAAGTACAAATTAAATTACATCAAAAATTGAAGGTTAAATTTTTGTTTCAAAGCCAACATGGATTTAAGCCAATCATACTATCAATTGTTTTTTATGTATTTACATACTCTGTTATTTTTTTAGTTTTTTTTTTTTATGAATAATTTTCAGTTAGTAATTGGTTTTCTGAGTGCATGTGAAGCTGTTGGTTAGTTTAGGGCCATGTTTCATCATTGATAAACGCAAGGCCAAATAATTACCATGTCTGTATGTGTCAGAAACAGCTCCACCTTCCCACATGACTCTAAACCACCTCTTGTACCTTCAAAGTATCTTTTGTAGCTGTTGTTATGTTAAACTGATTATAACGTGTGAAGAAAAAATGTATAATCATATAATGTATTTTTTTGAGTTATCAGCAACCCCAGATATAAATATTATATTTTAATTCTAGATAAAACTTAACTACATAACTTATAAACGTATTTTTTAAGGTTAGGTTAGGTTAAACTACTTCTGGATCTGTAATACGTTAAGCAAGACTGAAACTTCTATTCATCTTTAAATCTATTTTAGTTTTAGACGTGTTCTGACTATTTTAAATACGCGAAATTTATGGTTAAACCAAAAATAAACTCGTTTCATGACCACGACCTTCTCAAATAAAACCATTACTTTTTATGCCGCCTAATCTGTATTTGTTTACATGGATTTATATTTACAGAGGATGATATTCCAGACAAATATTTTAAGAGAACTTATCTAAAAAGCATTTTATGTAAATATTATTTTATGAAACATGGGATAAATATAGATTGCGACATAAAAAATAAATTTGTAATCATTATTTTTAACAAAATTGTACGAGTATAGTTTATCAACAATTATAGTGAAATTTTATTTTGGAAAGTTTGTGATATTGTTGTAAAATTAAAACAATAGATAAACGTTTGTAGTTAAATTAAAAATGAAATTAAGAAAATTGGTTACATGTTATATTATTTAGAATATTTAGAATTTAGCTAAGTTAGGGACTTTTGGTTTAGTTTACGTTTAAATAAAGGTTGGTACAAACTAGTATTATTTAGATACACTGTTAAAAATTTCGATGGTAATTTTACAAAAATGTATCGGTAGTTGACAGGCAAAACATTAAATTAAAAATTCAAATCAAGTATAGTAATTATAAAAAAAAAAAAATCGTATTTGTTTGATAATATTACAACATGATTATAGTAATTATTGTNCCGTGAACCAGTCGTTCCCGCACTTGGTATGTAAATATTACAATACGAATCATAACCAATAAGTATTGTAAATTTATAGAGCATTTGAGGTTCTATTAGTTTAATTACTTTCAAATAAGGTTTTGTAATTAATTAAAAAATGTTGAAATTTGCAATAAATTACTATATTAATTCGTGATTTTCCAAAACATTACAGCAAATTAAATTATAAGTAATGTTTGTAAATCTAAGAAACTTTTTATGGGATATCGATCAATGTTTCAGTAAATTTACAATGCATGTACCGTTTTTACATAAAGATTATAAAATCACAGTTCATCTTAAAAGGTTTCCTCACATGTATTGGAAAATTACTGAAATACTAGGAAAGTAATTATAAAAATCTGTTGTAACTTGTCAAAATTTTAGGTTGCGTTCGTATGCGGTTTATTACTCAAACATCACAAAAAACATTATTATAGATCCTAAATACATAAAAAACTATGTATATATTTAAAATAAAATATGTTAATCGTACATAAAAACAAAAGATACCGTTTATATTTGGTTAACATTGAACTTATATTATCATTCAATGCAAATTAAAGAATTTATTTGTAAATTAAACCGCTTATAAGGCTTGAGAAATTTAAATCTAAAGTTTATTTTAATAAACCTCAGTATTGTTTTTAAAATTAAGTAAAAAAAAAGTCCGGAAACTGATATTAAAAAACTTTGTGGTTGTTTTTACAGAAACCATTGATTCCTTCAATTATAAAAGTTAAATTAATTTTTTCTTATTAAATTACGGTTCACTGATTGTTTCAGTCTGTTTGTAAAGCATTTTAAAATGCATTTTAAACATTTATTTATAAAATGGTGATGTCAAATATACATCATTAATTTTTTATGTTTAGTTTTACGTATATGTGTGAATGTGTTTTCAAAGTGAGACTTCTTGGCTACGGTATATAACCACGATTGTTGATTGGTTTAGCAAGATCGTACGATGACGTCATACAGAGATATGAGTAAATGCACATTTCAATATGTTTACCTGCCTACGTAATACGTATATACACATATGTTATTTTTAATGTTTTAATAAACTTTTAGATAAGTTCAATGCGGAATATGTTGAGTTTAATTAGAAATATTGAATATATTACGAGTATATAACCTTAAAAATTACAGTTAATTGTGGGTGCGTTCAAATAACGACTTAAATTATACCTATAGACAATATGGCTGTTTTAAAAACTATTCTAAATAAACAAATTATTCTTTGAATATAGAGAGTTTTATTTTAATAAAAGTAAATTATAGAATAAAATCCTTTGTGGGTGCGTTCAAAAATTGACTTAATATGGGCAATTTAAGAATTTTACTAAATGTATTTAGTTTTCTTCTAATAGATACAGAAATTTATTTAAAATAAAGAGAAAAAACAGTTAATAGATATTTCTAAAGATTATAAAATTGGTTCTTTAAACTATTTATTATAAAAACCAACTATACCCAATAAATGATTGGGGGTGCGTTCAAAAAAGACTTAAGATATACCTATAAACAATATAGCTGTTTTAAAAACTGTACTAAAAAATAAATTTTCTTTAAATACAGAGAATTTTATTTTAATAAAAGTGAATTATAAAACCAACTAAAAACTATAAAATCATTAAGGGTGCGTTCAAAAATCGACTTAATATGGCTAATTTAAGAATTTTACTAAATGTATTTAGTTTTCTTCTAATAGATACAGAAATATATTTAAAATAAAGAAAAAAAAAAAAACATTTAATAGATATTTCTGAAGATTATAAAATTGATTCTTTAAATAATTTATTATAAAAACCAACTATACATAATAAATGATTATGGGTGCGTTCAAAAATTAACTATATTCAATATGGCCGATATAAGAAACAAATTTTTCAAATGTACAATCAATGTTTGTATTTAAAACACAATTTTGATGAATTTCTAACTCAAAAAATATTCATTTTAATAACTTAAAAAATATATATTTTAAACTAGTGTAAACCTGACTTCATAAAACTATTTAAACAATAAAATTTTTGATGATGAAGTCATGATAATTAGATGAAATTCTTTAAATTTAAAAACAAACATAAATTTGATGTGCATTACTAAATTAAGAACAAGTCAGTAGAAATATAATTGAAAACTATTACTCACTACTTGGTAATAATTTAATTTTAAATACTACAATTCATAATTTACAGAATTGTACCCATTTTTAAGGTGCCATGGCATAAATAATTATTATTTTTATCGATAAACATTTGAATAAGTTTTTATTACAATTATTAAACAACAAATAATTGTATACAATGTGAAAAAAAACTATTGTATCATACGTCCTACAAATTTTTAATTGTATTAAAATCAGGTGATTTTAAAAACACATAACCTTCAATTATGTACTTTAATTGAAAGACATCGATGTAAATATAGCCATAATTAAACGATATTTATCGTAAGAACGAAAAAACCATACAAAACACAGAAAAATAGACGATTGAAATAGTTAAAATAATTATGGGTGCGTTCAGAAACGATTTCAACCAATATGGCCGCTTTTAAAATATTTTGAATCATTTTAATAAGTACTTCTTATCAACATGAAGTTTATTTAAAATTTGAGTAATAATATTTCCGTTTAATAATTAATTTTATCAATTCTACAACAAAAATAAACAGTAAACTTGAAGCTTGAACAATCACCTGATTGTCGGCTGTTTATTTTTATCAAATGACACTTAATAAAAATAAAAACATCACTTCAATGTATATAAAAATATTACAACATATTATTTACATTATCACTCAATTGTTTTTCAAGTAATAACATGTTTCTCATGACACATATCAGCGATACACCATTCGCAATGTCTATTCTATTTAAAAAAACAAATAACTGTAACATATTCTATGGATTTATTATCATAATTGCGATAAATTAATATAGACTTATCATTTTTTTTTTAAACTACAGGAAATCTAAATTAATTTTCAGTTGACAATCTGCTGAAGTTATAAATTGATAAACTGTGTTACTTCAAACTTCAGTATGGGAAATTCGCTAATGATTATTAATTGAAATTCACACCAACTTGCAATTTTTTTTGTCAAGTTTAATTTATAGCGAATGTCAATTTTAATTTTGCTGATGTCATGTTATACTTTTGACAATCAATTGAATTTATTTGAGCTGTTGTGAATTTTTTATTAAACTACAATTGATTTTAAATTGAGTATCTTATTATGATAGATTTAAATTCTAAAGTCGCAATTGTTATAATATTCTTTGTTTATAATTAATGTGGACTATCGTAGTAAGCTATGCATGTTTTTTAGGTTATTTTTCATTTGTTTCAAGGTATATCTATTATCTATTTTTTCTATTAAACATTTTTTAAGGTTATAAGTTTTAAAGTTATAGTATAAAACAATGTAGCCAACCTATAAAAAATAAAACTAAAAAGCATTTTCGTTATTTTTAAAGTAACTTTTGTAACTAATCTAATCATTTTTTAAAATTTCAAACTATATTTTATATTCATTTAAATAAAAAATAATAGCATGCTGTGAGGGTTATACCTAAGTCAGGGCACTATATCTTCATACAAGTTATAACTTGAAAGAAGCCGGTTAAAAAGATATGTAATATTTCATAGCGTTCGGGTGGTTTTAAAATATATGAATAGAATTGTTTTATGATCTTATAAGCGCACTAGGTTCCTATTTTTCGAAATTAGTAATTTAATATTTTTGACATTTCATTAAAATTATTTTAAGGTTAGGTGAAATATTACATTTATAAAACCTTGAAATTCATTTGTTTTTTAACATTTAAATTATCTATTGCACTTTTCTAGCAATATAAGTATAGTATAGTTCACAAAAAGTCGCTGTTGCGCAATAAAAGCATATGTTTTAGTTTCGAGATACGTTACAGTCATTTTGATGTTCTGAACGTCTGTGTGACATATGTGTATAATGTAAAGTATGTCGTAGCTTAATTCGGAAAATAATTTTGAAATTTCCGCGTATTACGTTTCTATTCGCAGTAAGATTTCAAACTGTTTGTGAATATTTATTGTTGTCAAACTTAAAATTATATTTGCAAAAGCATAACAGTGAATTTATGCAAATATTTTGATAATTTTAAATTTTAATTACGTCTTAGCTAGTAGAGAGGTAAATTACTGTTATAAAATTGTGATTTTAAATAAAAATATTAATATACAATTAACAGAGAGAAAGAACTGCATTAGAAGTATCAATTTCCACTATTATTAAAGGAATTTTTTAATAAAAAAGCATTTTGTCCCCTTAAAACCAAGGACACCTGTAAGAATATTAAAGAATATTGAGAATTTTGCATTAGTCTGCCATTCAACGTTCTGTTTATGATATGTGTAGGGAAATTATTTAAAGCAAGTATTTGTCAAAATATTATTGACTATTAATCATTTTAGATTTTTGAAGGATAAAAGAAAGTTCGGCAAGACTGTATCATGTAAACGTACAATTATTGCGCAACAGCGACTTTTTGTCAATTATACTATATAATAAATTAATTATTTTATTTATAATATTTAAAAACAGTATACATATTTTTTC
>CM008240.1:5423461-5436521 GCA_002278615.1 Pogonus chalceus | reverse complement strand
ATCTATTTAGTAATGAAATTTATAATAAACAGTTATTACAAATAACCGAGAAAGTATAAATAATACTTCTTAAATTTATTATTATTAAAAAAAAATAATTTTAAAAATCTGTAAATTTCAAAAAACTATATTAATTCCCTTTATAATATTATAGATAGTAGGGAAAGTAAAATAAAAGTAAAAAATTCATACATAAAAAAATAATTTTGTACACTTAATAATAAACAAAATCATTTGATTTATACGAAAAACCAAAATATATAAATAACAAAAGCATTTTAAAACGCAAATCTAAAAAAAAAATATGCGAGTTCATAAATAAAGTATATTAAAGTACAAAGTGGGGTTCATAGCACACTTTACATCATCAATCATTGTAATTGTAACAGATGGTAACAATTTAACAGTAAATTGCAAACCCTATGATTATCATCCCTCTAAAATAGAAAGGGATACAATAAAAGAAAAAAAAAAACCATTGCCAAACCAACACTTCAAAATTTATGCTTACGTCGAAAAATATATACAAGTTTCTACTTGCTCCAAATATTTGTGTTTTGTTTTGATTTCATTTACAATTCATCAATTTTTTTTTACGCAAGGTTTATATTGTCAAGGTTTTTATTATTACCTTGATAATTATTATCCGTCGATTATATAAACTTGATAAGTTATCAAGCAATTATTTTAAAAATTAAATCGTATGATTTTTTTTTTTGTTTATACTCAAAGGAATTTATAATATATAAATCAACAAACAAAAAAATTTAATAACATCAATATGTTGTTCAACTTTTTTCGAAAACAAATGAATTGACGCAAGGTAACTACGATACGCAATATTATATATAAATAAATACCGGCTTAAAACATTAAAGTAGGCGTGGTATTTGAACCAATCTAAACCACGTGTTGCTTCGTAACATTTTACACCAACTTGTTAGATATATTTTAAAGTTTGGCCTACTTGATATTTTATGTAACATTCCGTTAAAAATAATCACAGGTAAACGGTAAAAATCACTTACCAGCTAGCGTAAATCTGTCCATGTAATTAATTAAATTCACATAGCACAAAACAATAACTGTAATCCATTTCATCGGCGGAATAGATCTCATATTATTTCTTGCATCTTGCGGATTACCGGAGCAAACCGCGTCACTAGAGTCACAGTCGCTCATCAATTGCTGATGAGAATTTGTGGAAACACCTGTCGGTTCCATGTTTAAAATTTTCAGTGAATGTTGTTTATCTAATTTCTGAGCGGGCATTTTGGTAAAATAGCAGCGACGATATCACGTTGACGAACGAACCGGGAATGAGAAACATTTTTGACACGTCTAGATTTGAACTCCATGCTTTCGAAGTTCTCGCGCATGCGCACTTATTCTAACCTGAGTAAGCAAAAAATATTTAACGGATTTTTTAATAAATGATTATGATAACATTGTTGTAACTATTATTGTTAAGTTATGTAACTAACACTGTATTGTTATAAAATTTTATTATTGTTAATAAATATTTTATATCTTAAATTAAACTGTTTTATTTACGCATATGACAGAAACGACTATCTGTCACACGTTCGCCCACGGAATAACACATGATATGACGTCATGAACACATGATTCGTTTTCAGCACACCTAGCGACATCACATAAACTAACAACAAACTAAACAGTCAATATTAAACAAAATTAATTTAAAACTACATATTTATCAATAATTAATTAATTTAAAACATATAAATAATATTAACTACAATAAATATAATTAAAAAAATATATAGTTTAATTTACACTTGTTAAAACTCGTTTTTGATTGGTTTAAATTTAAAATCAACCAATGAAATGTTAGGATTTCATGTAAATACTTCTTATAATTATAATTCTTTCAAGTACGGTGTTCTCCATTTTGACGCTTGTGTATAAAATACATTTTAAAAGAATTATTATAAATAATTTTCGTAAATTTAAGAAAAAAAGTATCGAGTGTAGATAAATATACGTTTTTGTAATAAATAATGGCGTATAATACTCGTAGAAGTGCTGTAGATCGTGGATATATAAATAGTAAGATAATATTTTTTATTCTTAAAACAACTATTTAAGTATATATGAAATATAATAACATATATTTTTGTAGATATGAGTGGAAGAGGTCGTGGAATGCAACAAAACTTCGTTTCTGGTGGTCAGGTAAAAATTTAACTATTGATTTTTAGAAGCCATTTTTAATTCATAAAGTTAGAGGAAATTCACTAAATTAATTGATTTGTGCTAGCAGTAAATAGCTAACATTTAAAATTTGATTTAAAACTGATTAAGTATTTTATGTTTATTTTAAAGGCCGGTCTGCGAAAAGGAGTAGACTATACAAGGCCTGGGTAGTGCTCTCTAGGAATATAGGTAGTTTAGCAGCCATTCTTTCTATCTTAGGATGTGTGGGAATTTTTATTTTAATTTGGAATAAATGTGTTGATTATTTACAGTAGCTCAAAGTCAAACTCGAACTTTAACCTTTTGGTTTGTTTACTTGATAAGTTTAAAGTTTCTTCTTAGCTATTCGACCATGAAATTCATATTTTCATTGGATAATTTTTTTTTTCTAAGTATTCTTCAGCTCTTTTGCTAGTTTTTGGTCATTTCGGAAGCTTATTTCTAACTTATATGCCGTTTTATTGTTGTTTTTATATTTTTTATTATGTATTTCACTATAGACTGACTCTTATTAATAATTTTTCCCATTTTTTTTTTTTTTATTTTTGGAATAATTCCGCTTTCATTACGACTAGTAAAGATTTTTCGAAACTTTTTTTTGTCTTATTTATCAATTCATTGCGTTCTTTATTCATTTTATTATGTATTATACTGTAGAACGAATATTATAAATAACTTAACTTAATTTCATTCTTCAATAAATGTTTTACCTCTCAGCCGATCGATTTCTTAATTAATTATATATTAAAAAGCTAGTGAAAGCTTCGAAAACATGTAAATACATTAGATTTAAATACAAAATAACCTTTTTATGATGCATTACTGTGTTAATCGACTTCAATTAATATTTTTTCCAATTTCTGAGTATGTTTTTTATTTTTTTAAATAAATAGTAACTAAATTTTGTCCATGATTAGTGGTATGTCCTCTCTTCCGATCCATGTTTTAATTTACTATATATTTAAAGTCTTATAAAAGCTTTAAAAACCTTTAAAATATATTCACATTAAATGTAAAACAAACTCTTTGTGATGTATTGCATTGTTGATAGACTTTTGTTAATATTTTTTTCCAATTTCTAAGTATGTTTAATGTTTTAAAATTTCGTTCATAACTAAGACTAAAGTTCATGAAAAATATTTAAATATATTAAATTTAAACCTTTCTACGGTGCCTTACATTTTAAACCGGCTTCTATTAATATTTTTTTTCCAATTTCTAAGTATAAAAACTTTTTCAAATAAAAAATTACTAAATATCTTTTCTCTACGGCCCATTTTTCAATTTATCATATATTTAAAGTCTAATAATTTTAAATTTAAATATAAAACAACCTGCTTATGAAATTCAATTAATATTTTTTTCAATTTCTAAGTATTTTTTAAAACGATTAACAACTAAATTTTCTTCACCAATAAATATTTGTCCTTTCTGCTGCTCCATTTTTCTATTTCCTATATATTTAAAGTCTGATAAAATATTTAAAAAACTGTTTTTTGAGTTATTGTATTATAAACTGCCTTCTATTAATAATTTTTCTAATTTTGAGTCTAATAAAAACGTTTAAATATATTAAATCCTTAAACTGTACTGTATAAGCAGGGTTTATTGCAATAAGGACATGTACGAGTTTCACTTTGAGCATCTGTAAAGTGTGCAGTATGAATGTATTCTGAGTGAATTTTAATTTATTTTCCCATGCATTTTGGATAAACGAGTGGCTGGTTGTGTCTTTTATGTGTACAAACATTTAGTAACAAGTTGACAAAATAATTGAAGTTACATACTTCGTAATTAAAGTTTGTCAACGCTGTACGACATGAAATACACCTGAAAGTCATGCAATAGCCTGCATACTATTAACACGACAATATCCGTAAAATAACCAACATATTTACGAGGTACAGGGGGGGAATGTTAGCTAATTTATTTAAAAATAAAATGTTGGTTAAAATAACGGCCGTTGCATGTTAATGGGGCGCCTATATATCGGTGTGCACACCGTTAAGGTAAAACTTGTGTGGTAAAATAAAAACCATCACGAATCTGTAACCATCGACAGTACCACAACAATCAGAAACCAGGTGTACAAATGGGACTTCAACAACAGAGGTCACCTCAACCATTTAAACCATCACCACCATTTACTCCGCAACAGTATCCCCAACCGTCGCAACCGCTAAATTCACCGCAAATTCAAGTAATAACCATTCAAATTAATTAATTATTACGTCAAATAATCATATATAATTTATAGCGCCAACCGCCTGTTAATTTACCACCAGCTCCGCTGAAATCTGCGCTTAAAAAACCTGAAAACAAACCAGAAACAAAACCGGAATTAAAACCTGAAGTTAAACCAGAAAATACCCCACCCCAACAACAACAACAACAACAACCGGAACAACAAACTACAATAACTCCACCAGAACCTGAAATAGAATCTATAACAGAATTTGAACCAAAACTTGAAGAAAATGGTGAAGTTAAAAAGAAAACACTTATCATTAAAGGTATTTTTGATTGATATTTATTTTAATTAATTAATTAGCTAATTAATATGATGACAATCACTGCGCAAATTTGAAACTTATATTTGTAATCTCCGAATTTTTTATTTGTTGAGGTACGACGCAAATATAAGTTATGATATCAATTATTTCTGATTTTTTGATATTAGAAACAATTATTGTATTATGTGATTATTATTTTTAAATCGTTAAATTTGATAAATTATTATAAAAAAACTGTAATTCTAATCTTATTAATCTTCAAGCGATCGCGTGGGGTCGATTCGACTGCGTTCTAAGGCGCATAGATAACTTTTTGATTTTATTTTGTCATCAAACTGTTTTTTCTCCAAAAATAATGTGTCTTATGTATAATTAAACCTAAAATGAAGAGATAAACAGACAAATGATAAAACTGCTGTATTTCTTTTAATTTTGATTTTATTAATTGGTTTTCTAAGTCCCTTAAACACTCAAAAGCTTTGAAAGAATACGCGCGACCGCTTCTGATTCAAATTTATGCGCACCCGCTTAAAGGTTAAAAGTTTTTTTTATAAATAAACTAAAATTTGTCTCCGATTCAAGTTCAAACAAATATATATAGATAAAAAAGTAAATAAAATTAATAATAGTAAATTATAATAATAAATAACTTGTTTATATCAAAATTATATAGGATGTTAATTTGTTATTGAATTACTGAAAAAAATTGCAAATATATAAAAAGAAACAATCTTTTTTAAAGGTAAAATCTCAAAGAAAGAAAAACGCGGCCGCCGAAATAAACGTTTACGTAAAATGCTAATGCCTAAAAACGCATTAATGATCCTAAATGAACTATGTGCGGGCCACAAGTTCAATTTCATCGAAAAAGACTCGCAGAATCCTGCATCACCCTACTATGTAGACCCAGACACTTACGTTGCATCAGTAACAATTGATAATATAGAACATGTTGGATACGCTAAATCGAAAATTGGTGCGAAAACTGCTGCTGCTGAAAATGCGCTTAGGCATATTGTGTTATCGAAGATTGGATCACAAAAATCGGTTGCTAGTACACCAGCTGGTAGTGATAGTGAAGGGGAAAGTAAGATGGATATTGAAGGTGATAATACTGAAGATGATGATGTTTCGTGGTTACATGTTGCTAGTTTTGCTATGCATAAGTTGTTTGCTAGTTGGTATGCTGAGGGAGATGAAAAACTTGACCAAGTAAGTCATGAAATTTTTTTTTTTGTTTTTCTTCGAAGTTTTTTACCGGATATTTCCGATTTTGTGTTTTTTTTAAACTTTTTTTGAATTCTAGCATAATATATTACAAAAGTTTTATTAGTAATTCGACTTAAAATAAAGTATTTATTGTCTTATTAAGTACGCATGAGCAGCAAATTAATTTATTTCGCTAACTTCTAAATTATCTATAACTTATATAACAATATATAATTTTAATTAGAATTAAATAAATAAATAATATTTATTTAAATTTGACTAATCAACAAAAATACTAATATATAAGAATTTAAAAATCATTTAAATTATTTGAAGGCAAAATCTTAACAATAAATAGATATATATAGTCGTCGCCACGAATCCATGTAATTACATAAAAATAAGTAGATGTTATTTCTTTGACGTATGTTATTATCTTTTTATGTTCTTAACGCTTAGTTGACATACTTCTTAATAATATGAAGTACGTCGTAACTTTATTCAAAAAAATATTCTTAGTTTATGCAATTTTTCGGGTTATTCATAACACAAAACGTTTCAGATTACCTAACGGTACCATGTAAACCTATAATGATTACATAATTCCTTTCCTTTGTGGCGACGACTATATATTTTTCATTTGTAAAGAGGCTCTTTTAGAGAGGACTTTTATTTTAAACAAAATATTAAAATTATTAACTTAACTTTAAAATAAATACTTAGACGAATTATTTACTTTTAACTATTTGATAAAATCATATTATATCGCATAGATACTTATATTTACATATTTCTAATTTTTTTTCTCAAATTTTAATTTTTTTTTTTAAGCATAAACGTGTAGCAATTATTTTATTTATATTCGCCAAAGAGTTATGCACCAAATTTTTAAATTTAGAATCTTTATCTTACGATTTTATTAAAAATTGTATCAATTAATAAAAAATTAAAATATTTTCTATCAGTTTAATCAAATAAAATTTAAACCAAAACTTGTAAAATACATTTAAATGTATATTTTATAGTTACGCCCTGGAATGACTGAATTTTCATCTCATTTAAAAGAAGCCAAAGCAGCTTTAGCAAATGTAAACAAAGCAAATAAACAACGACGACCAGCCAAACAACTACCAGGCAATCCGCATTTACTTAATCCTGTGATGTTACTAAACCAAATGAGAGATGATGTTGTCTATGAAGAATGCTCAAAAGATGGGAACCCACCAAATATAATTTTCACGTATAAAACAACATTAGATGGCTGGGAATTTTATGGACGAGGTAAAATATTCATTTAAATACAATTCATACTAGTCCTGTTTAAATTTGAATCATAGAATGGTTATATTCTGCGCAACTGTGCAGAATTATTATGCACTAGTGTTTAATATAGTCCAAAATGGTGACATCTAGTTGCAATTTTTAAATTATTATCCGTCAAACTTTGTTTGGTTATGTTTTTTCCAAACTTATATCAGATTATACTATTCTTAATAATTATTTTATGTTCTGTGCAGGTGGGAACAAGAAAATCGCTCGCAGAAATTGCGCCTATGCAGCTTGTAATAAAATCTACGAATTATCTTACCCATTGGACGAGTATGATCCATCTACTGGATCATGTAATCCGATTTTAAATGAAAATAATTCCGATCCAATGATTATTAATTAAATTTAACTTATAAACAATATTTATTAAGTTCTTTAAACGGACATTTCAAATAGGTTAGTTTTCTTTTTTATAAATTTAACTTTCAAGTATTAATTTGACCTTTTCTACTAAAAGTTAACTTTTAAAATGTTGTACAAAATTTTTCGAAACTAACCAATTAAAATAATCTTGTTAATATAAATAATTATTAACTTAATACTATTGTAAGTCTAGTGTCAATTCAGATTTATTTTATTGTCTGATTATTTAAATATATGAATAACTTTTAAAATTATAACCTTATTTGACGCTTTATAAATATTGTTACAAATTATTTTTATTATATTTATTTAATAAGATGTACATCGATATTATTATTGTGTATTTTGTATTAATAATTATTAATTAATAAATAAACGTTGTAAATTGTAATTTGCATTTTATTTTTAATACCTATAAACTTAATTAGAATTGAAAGTGAGGTTAAATCTACGAGTAAAAGTACACTCACAGAATATTAAGTATTTCAAAACAAAAATTTTAATATGGAATATTACATAATGCGTATAAGATAATGTTATCAAACGTATATTTATTACGCGTAATAATTAATAAATTAATTTCCGGTAAAATCAGTTATCAGTAATAAAAAATATATTCCAATAATTGTATTATATGATTTAATAAATAATTGACGTAGTTTTGTATCAGTTACTAAAGATTTTATCATTTAATTTTGTTTAAATAAATGATTTGATTATAAAAATAGTAAATTATTATTATCTATACATGGAAAAATACTATTTTTACTATTTTCTTCGTTTCATGAAATAAAGTAAGAAAAAAATATTACTTATAATAGCCGATAATTGTTATATCAATGCTAAAACAATTATCAAAGTTCATTTATTTCGTTATTATAATTATTTTTATATTTTATAGAATATCTAAATTATTTTTTAGTTTTCTTTTGAAAAACTATAATAAAATCGATTACAATTTTGGTTTTCAAAAATCGATTTTTGTAATAAAATTGTATTGGTAAAAATTCATTATACTGTAGTCGACGCCACGAAGAAAATTAATTGTGTAATCAATGGATGTATACATTATATTGCCCTGCTATTTAAAACATATTACGAAAAAGCCGTTACTGCTATATATAGTCATCGCCACGAAACAATGTAATTGCATAATCATTGTACGTTTACATGGTACCGCTTCGCGATCTGAACGTTTTATGTATTCCGAGGAAGACAAACGGTTTGTAAAGAATTAACCGATGTAAACAAAATCTGCGTTCACTAAATACATAATTTTTCGTATAAAGTTGCGACATACTTCGTATTATTAAAAAGTATGTCAACTAATCGTTAAAAAGATGAAAAAGATAGTAACCTAAGTCGAAGTAAAATATCTGCTTATTATTATGTAATTACATTGATTCGTGGCGACAACTATAAAAAAACCTGCGTATACTGCATTCTTTTCGAATGAAGTTGCGATATACTTCACATTATTGAGAAATATGTCAACTAATTATTGATGATAAAAATAATGACGTATGCCGAAGTAAAATATCTGCTTATTATTATGTAATTACATTGATTCGTGGCGATGACTATACAAGAACGCTACTCACTACAAAAATAATTTTCGAACAAAGTTACGACGTACTCCACATTAATTAAAGTCTCAACTATGGAGGGTAGAGGTACCTCTACACTCCATAGTCTCAACTAAGCGTTAAAATAAGATATACGTATGTCGAAGAATTAATTCATGGCGACAGTTACAACACAACAAGGAACAATGAAAACTTGAATTAAACGGCACTAATAAAATAATCATCGCTATAAACAATACCCATTTCGTTGTATCCGATACTAATTCAATAATACAGTCGTAACAATCGCTTCTTAGTTATAAGCTATGTGGTTTTAAACAAATTCTATTGTAAATTAATATAATAAAAATAAAAAACAAATATTTAGTCGCCATATTGTGTTCCTATGTCTTTCTATTTAATGTATCTATTGCAAACTTACATCCGCCATTTAAATATCTTTTTAAAAACATCTTTTTTCGAAAACAAAACGATATAATTTATAATATAAATAAATATTTTCAACATACCAAAATTCATTTTATATTATTTGCGATGTTTATTTACGACAAGAAAATATTTAAGGTCAAGGAGAAAATATAAAATAATTTTATTACTAACCTGTCTGTAATATATCGATCAAATTCTGGTGACGCCACTGGAAAATTTTATTACCGCCCGTCGTCGAAAACAAATTACTGCATTAAAAAACAAAAAAATATAAATTTATGTATCACTTTTATTATTTGAAATGAAAATTAATAATAAATATCAAACAAACTCTGCCCTATATATTTGGTTGACAATTTGATTAAGATTAATTTCTGATAAAACAGAATTTAACACATTTTTTAGTAGTTGATCCGACATTCTGAAATTAAAAAAAAAATGTGAGAAACTGTAATTTAATCTATTGAATGTAATTTTATATGAACATACTTATTAGTTACATGCCATGGCTGTACGCGGCCTTTTCTATACATCGGGTTATGACTTGTAAAATTCTGATATTCTTTTCTATAAGTAAGTATATTAATAAATGATTTTTCTTTCTGTTTTGATAGTAATTTCTTTTTGTTTATTTTCTGTCCATGTTGTTCTACATTCCCGAGTTCTTGTTTAGCTGGTACATTTTTTAATTTAATTAATTCTGGTTCTGAAGAATTTGCAATATCTGTTTCATACATTGATTTATCTTTCATAATAATTAATTTTGCGTTTTTGGAACCAGTTATGGAAACATGTGTCCTGAAATATATTCAGTTTCGTAATTATACAAATATGGTAAAAGTAGATTTTTATTATTTAAATATATCAGTTCGGTAACGTGTGAAAATCCTTAATAAAATGATGTATGCATGAATTATTTTAACTTGTATTCAAAAATAGATTGTAATAATAATTCTTATTGTAACATAACTATTATTATACTATGATTTTGCGCATTGAAACGCACCTGCTTTAAAAAAAATCATTTCATATTTTAAAACTGTTAATAAATGTGTTAAATATTTGTGATAGATGCATATGTTGTATGCATACTAATTATTTATAAGCTTATAAGGTAGTTTAGCACATTTCTATGCGATGACCTGTTTGATTATATTAATGATAAGTTATTGATCAACAAATCAACACGTACACCGATTGATTGACTAATTATTATTAATAATTAGTTTCTAAACATATTTATATGCAAAATTTCTATTTGACCTACAAGTTATGCATTAATTTGTGTTTGAAAGATGTTATAAAGAATTTTTATTAAAAAAAATATTACATAACCTTTAAAAATCATATGTTATGTATACCTTATCGCCATTTTGATAATAATAATAATAATAAGATATAACTAACAATATGATTTTAAAAAAGTATTTTTAATTTATTTATATTTTTAACAGGCAAGAAATTATTTTTGTTTCAAAGTTAGTTCAAATTTTTAATATTTTTATGTAATTTTTTATTTAAACATAAAAATATTTCTATGAAAAATGTTTTTTTTACAACTTCAGAAGATATAATTTATATTTTTTTAAAAAGAACAATTTGTAATTAACTCACAAATAAAGAAATAATTTTAATTTTTTTTAAATGTACCATGAAAAAAAAATTACTTTAATTTAAGTGATATTGATCTCAGTTCTTGTATTTATGAATTTTTCTGTAATCTTGTGTTTATATTTAAAAATAAATTAAATGAAATATCGATGAAATTATTAATTTGAATTTTCTTTATTCGTATAAAAATTAATTATAATTTTGAAGTGTATATTAATATGAATATGCCTAATTTTTCACACCAAATTTATTTTATTTCGAAGTAAGTCTCCATTATTTTAAACTTCTTTACATTAAAGTAACAATTAAAAGAACACAAAATGTTAAGAAGTTATTTGTTTTATTTTGCTTTGTATTCTGTAAACTACTTAAAGATGCAAAAAATTTTTTCCTGTATCTTGTATATCATTAAAAGGGCTCATTAGATGCAATTTTTAAATTCTGAAAAACTTTTGTTCTCAAATATTTATCCTAACATTAATAGGAAAAATTTTATGGCGTATTTTCAATTAAATAATTCCTAAAATGTGTTAATAATACTTAAATAACATATTACGAGTAATTTTTCAAAGATATGTTATCTTAAAATAAATTTTTCATTTTATAACCTTCAAAAATTTTATAATAATCATAATATATCACCATTTTTNATATATATAAAATAAATTTAAGTTTGTATGTTTAAAAATACAATAATATTACAAAATAAAATAGATTTTAGTAAATATTTCATTTTAAATAAGACGCATGCGTAACTTTGTAAAGTAGTGGGTAGCTATTATCAAAATATCGCACAGTAACCGCATTCAAAGAGGAAATCTAGGAAGTTAAGTGTTAAATATATAAAGTCTTAAAAAATTTAATGAATATATTTTTTTGTGGCACTAAAAAATTACATCAACGAAGTAATCCTTCAAATAAACCGTAAGTTTTCATATTTTATCTAATAATTGATTAAATAATTTCGGTTTAAATAAATTGGACTTAGTAATCCAGTTAATTTGTGTTATCTATAGTTATAATCCTTCATTATTTTAAATAATAATTTTTGAACCTATTTATTTAATGATGTCATATATATTTCAGTTTAATAATAAAGATATTTTGATAAGAAATAACTTTAAATAATACTTACAAGTTATTATTAAATCATTTGAACTGTAAAGTTGAAAATATATTTAGTGCAGTGTTTAAAAATAAATTTAAATATTTCTTCTTAGTAAGTTTACAACAATTTTAATTATTTTTTTGGCAGTGTTTTGTGTTTATCAAAAATATGTTTTGTTTTTCGCGATGTTCTAAGTAGGTTTATTATTTAATATTATATTTATTTAACTTACTTTCCGTGTTGTTTTGTTTTTCGTTTGTTTTCTATGTCTTCGTAAACTTGTTGATCTTGATGACCGCCTTTTTCAGTAGATTCTTGGTGATTTGCCCATTGTACTTGTTCAATGAGGTTCAACATTTGAGACAATAATACCTCCTTATGTGTTGAATCTTCCTAAAATAGAATTAATCAATAAATTAACAAGGCTGGTCTATCGTTGATTTAAAGATGTTGCAGTTAATTTGTTTGGCTACCCTAGATTGAAGTATTTTTTTTTTTTTTAATTATTACTCATTATTTATATTATTTTTAACTAAATATTATCTTAAATATATGAGTAATAGTTAGTAATGTTTCTTGGAAAATAATTTTTAGTGTTTTTAACATAATTTTTCACACTTATAAAGGAAATAATATTTTAGCGTTCGACTTAACAATATTTGATATTTAAATAAATATATTTATGTTAAAAA
>CM008240.1:5390545-5416496 GCA_002278615.1 Pogonus chalceus | reverse complement strand
CAATCTCTCAATCGACAATGTCCCACTTTGCGCTCTTAATACACAAATAACAATTTTTTATGGCATAAATTGATTAGGAACATTATTAAACATTGATTTTTGCCAAAAATGGTTTATTTTTGGGAAATTTTTTCGAAGGGGGTATATACAAATTTTTCAGCTAAATAACGTAATTATTTCGCGAGACTTTTGTAAAAAACTAAAATGCTGAAAATCGCTACAAATCGCTGGACTATAGTTCAGTGATTTTTGCCAAAAATGTCACATTTTTGAGGTATTATTTTTTATGTTATAAAAACAGAAAAATTAGGAAGCAACTTTAACCAACTTAACAGAACTCAAAATCATGGAAAAAATAAGTCTGTAAATTTTTATAAAATCGTTAAGTGATTAATTCACAGAAATATTTTAAAATTTTTGCTGTACGAGTTTTATTTTGAGTCACTGCATATAAAACACACCTCATTAAAGTTTCTTTTCAAATTTTTAAGTTAAATAAACAATAAAATCCCTAACAAAACAAATAAAAAATGGATTTAAATACCTCAATAGCACCAGTGCTGTTTTTAATATCCGAATAATCATTGGAAAGTTTTTTAACAATCGACAAAATATCAGAAATATTTCTAACCATTTGATAAAACTTCACATGTATATTATTTTGTTTTTTATCCAACGTAGAAAAAATAAGAGTCGTAGGAATATGAGCAGTGTATTGCATTATTGCTTGTAGTATTATATGGCATGATTTTGTAAGAGTTTGAGCTACACGAGATACATATAATCGGTTTGTTGCTAAACGAGGTAAATAAGATCGCAGATTTCCAAGCTGAAAATTAAATTATTCATTAATTATTAAAAATTGCGCCTGAGTTGTATAGACACATGTTTCATTTAAGTTTGGAGTGACGTGTTAAGATAATAAATTAATGAACCTTTAATTGCACTTTTAATTAACACTATTATATACAGATAATTAAAGTATATTAAAAACAAATACTACTATTGACTGATAGTTCATTTTAAACATGAAGGAGAGACCCTACCCCTAAGGCTTTAAAAAATCGATTTTTTCTTGCCTAAATCTATTCCTTATACTGTCTAAAATGATCCTCTAAAAGGGTTGTTTAATATTCGAAATCATTGCAAAGATACAAGAAGAATTGTGGAGGAGGCCGTACAATACGTTTACTACAGTACTGAAAACTTTAAATGCGTTTTTCTCGAATCCACATTTTTCAAACTGGGTGCCACTTTTTCTCGGGAACCATTCAATCAAATCACTTTAATCTTTATCGGCAATATGTTAAACTGTTTTTTCTATCGTGAAGAGTAAGATTTTTTGATATTTTAATTTTTCGATGTTTTATAAACAAATTTATAGCACTTTTCAAACTGCCACCATTTTTGGTTATTTTAAATTTTCAAAAAATCCTATGCTTCACGATAGCCAATCTAATATAGTTTAAAGAAATTTAAACGATTTTGTTTTAACTTCTTTAAGGACTGATCGCGAGTGACGCCCATGGAGGTGTCTGACGCCGAAGGCTACCACGGCTTCAAATATTAATATTTTTACTTCAAAAAATTTTGTAATATTAATTAAAATATGTGCAATAATATAGCAAAAAAAAATCTAAATAATTCGATTGTTATTTAACACTTAAAAATATTCCTGAAAATCGTTGTTTTTTAGAGTTGTCAGGGTAGGATCTCCCCTTAATAAGACAGGAAAGTTTTAAAAACATGCTTTGAAGTACTAATATATAAATACTAGAAATATTATAATTAACTTTTTTTTTATATTAAAGTTAAAGGAACTGTACAAAAAAAACCTCGCCATAGAAATAAGGAACAATAGTTTTTAAGAATAAAAAGCCGGCAGATTAAAAATATATTTTAAACAGTTTTGCCAACTTAGTCCACGAAAAAAAAACAAATTTCGTTGTGGCTACCATCTTTAAAAATACCTGTGAACTTTTTCATTTCAAGCGTTACTAATTAATTTTAATATTTTTATAATATTACCCTACTTTTTATGTAAATGATTGAAATATTCAATTGCTCTTTAAATTGAAGAGCAAATTATTCCTCTTGTAAAGCTTTTTATTTGAAAATTATTCGTTAAAAATTACTAAAAAAGTAAAACATAAAATTAAAAATGTAATTAATTAATATTTAAATACTAGAAAATTTATCTTAATTTATTTATTCTATATTTTTATTGCCGTTCTAATTTCTAGGATTTTAAATTTAAATTTTCTTTTCTGCACATGCTAAACTTATTTACAGTTAAAAATTAATCTCAATTGATTTTAAATATTCATTTGTTATAGCTTTTAAATTTTTTATCAGTTTGACGAACACCATTCAAGTATTTTTAAATATTTAAATTTACTTTTTTGCATAGTTCAAACTACGTAATTAAAACAATATATTTTTAAATTAATTACAAATAAACTTAGCTTTAATCAATACTAAAATAATAGTTGTTATTCCTACACGTGGTACTGGATGGCATAAGAACATGTATTTAAAATTGCGAATTTTTCACTTAAAAACAAATGGCAAAGAAAAAAATATGAATTAATTAAATATGTATAATTATTTACGTATTTTTTTAACTAGAATAAATAGTTTGATGAATAGCAAATAAGAATAAGATACGAAATTGGTGTACCATGTAGAAAATTACAAAGTAAAGAGCTGTTTCTAAATTTTATAGGATATATAATTTTAATCTATTTTGGTGCAAGCGTGCAAACTTTATAATTAGGCAAGAAAAACCTCTATTAAATAATTTTACCGTTTTGACCGACACCATCCAAATATTTTTATATTACCGAGTTAAAATATATTTCACCAAGTGCTAAACCACGGAATCAAAATAATTAATTACAAATTACGTAAAAATGTTTTGATAAAATAGGAACCATATGTTAAAGTATCAATATTTAACCACTAGATGGCTAAATTCATTTAAAAAACAAAAGAAATTGGTGTACGACATAAAAATAACGAAATTACATCAAAAATTATAAACTATAAACGTGTTTTGTGCAAAGTAATGAATTGAAATTCTTATATTTAAAAATATTAACCTGTCTCCCAAGTTCATATTCATATTGTCGCGCAAATCTAACAGCAAATTCTTTAACTCTAGTTTCCCGTGTTACATAATTTTCTGTCCCATCAATTGGTGCAAATCCAGCATTTATAGCAATACTACAAACACAAAATAAAATAAAATAAACAATTAACCACTCGACAAAAACAAAACAAATTAAAAAGAAAAACCCTTACACTAATTCATCAATCCAACCAGATATTTTAATCAGAATCGACGATAAATTCACACCTAAAATATCTTCTTTATAAACATCAACTTCTGCGCGATGCCGTTTTTTATTTATTTTAATTTTATCATTATTATCGGCCTGAGTTTGTTTCGAAATTATATTTTCATCTTCAATTTCAATAATGTCATTATTTGTGTAGGATGATTCCATATGACGTGATACTTTGTCGTGTTCGTAATTTTGAACGATTTGCTTTTGAAAATTCTGTTCGAATTAAATTTAAATAATTTAGTTTACAATAAATTATAATTAAGTGCAAAATAATAGCAACGATTAAAAATATTACAGAATTACTTTTATTAACTTGCGAAAAATGTATCATGAAATACTAAAATTATCCCTTATATAATCGTCGCCACGAAACAATGTAATTGCGTAATCATTGTACGTTTATATGGTACCGCACTACAATGCAAAATGTTTTATATTTTCCGACAAAGCCGTTGTTGTTATATACACAAACGCTTTGTAAAGAAGTAACCAATACAAACACTGCATAAATAATTTTTCGAATAAAGTTACGACATACTTCACAGAATTGAGAAGTATGTCAAAGTAAGCGTTAAGAAGACTGAATAGATAATAACGTACGTCGTAATTACATTAATTTTTGAAAAACGGTTCTATAATTTTGCACATATAGTCAAATTTATGTAAGAAAAGCATTCCGATGTGAAGTGTCACTACGTTTACATTGCTTATTAAATTAATAAGATTTAACCGAGAAATTATTAGCTAAAAGTAATGTAAATATAGATTTGGTAGAAAAAATAACTGTTTGAATGAAAAATTCATATACAGTAGAGGCCACGAAACAGTATAATTGCATAATCATTGTACGTTTACATAGGATCGCCTTGCGATCTGAAACGTTTTATGTTTTCGTACACTGCATAAATAATTTTTCGAATAAAGTTCGACATACTTCACATTATAAAGAAGTATGTCAACTAACAATAAGATAAAAAATAGATATAATAACGTATGTCGAAGTGAAATATCTGCTTATTATTTTGTAATTACATTGATTCGTGGCGACGGCTATATATGTTGCGAATGTAGACTTACGAAGAAGGTACAAGAGGTGTTCTTCGGTGATTTTGTTCTACTTTAAAAATATTCTACATTCAAATCTGAGACTCGTATTTTTTTAATCGGCGGAAAAATATATTTAAAGGATGAAATCATCCCTCAAAATTAAAGGCAAAGAAAGGTCCATATAAATCGTCATACAAAATAATGAAAAATTAATTTGATGGCATATCCGAAAGGCCATTCAAACATAAGTTTTAGGGGTTGAAATTTATAAAAACATTCTTATAAGACTCGCATTTAACTGATTTTGACGGTAATTTAAACTGGAAAAAAATAGAAGATACGTTTTTTGGCATTTTTAAAAAATAATAAATCATAGGGAATAAACTACCCGTTAAAATTAAAAAAAAATTAAACGATTTTCAACGGATTTTTTTAGTAGAATTTTACTTCCTTTCCGCCGGTAAAAATACGTATCTCTAATGTAATTACATAATAATAAGCAGATATTTTACTTCGACATACGTTATTATCTTTATCATCTTCTTAACGCTCAGTAATGTGAAATATGTCGCGTCTTTATTCTAACAATTATATATGCAGTCTTATTCGGAACACTTCAAACGATTCAAATCGCTGGGCGGTATAATGTTTACGCAATTACATTGTTTCGTGGCGACGACTATAAAATATGATATTTAAAGTAGAACGAACAACGAAATCGGCGAGAGATCCCTCTTTCACCTTATTGACTATCTGAATGAAAAATTCACATACGTTACGTTTCATGTAGTATGACAGCTACATTAAACATATGTCTGAATTTAAGGGGAGGTTCTTGTTTCTCGTGCTCAAATATACTTAAAGTTTGGGAATTTTTTTTAAGCCAATGAAAAGACCTACGAACATGCAGTTTGGACAGTTTTATTCGTTATATTTTACAGAATAAATCCTATTTTTTTACCCCCGAAAAAACAAAATGGGGTCTCAAAATAGCTACCCGTAGAGACTGCATCCTGGATTGGATTCCTCCGCTGCGCCGAGCACTTGTCATTTCATGTTGAATTGTAAACAGAGATATTTTGCATTCTTAAAGTAGATAAAATTTGCTGTTATTTATACCTAAAATTATTAAAATCGGACAAAATTTGCCCAAGTTATGGGCATTTGAAGGAAAGTACTGTTTTTTACGTCTTTTTTTTTTAACTTTGACTCGAATGGAAAAATAGCAAATTTAAATTTTTTGTTTCCATTTTAGATATAAGTCATAGAAAAAAGTATCCTCTATCAACGGAATTTAGTCAAACTTCAATCAAATAAACCGTTGAAACATAGTTTCGAGAAAAACGCGTTTGAACTTTTTGTAAAGTTAAACTCGCGATATGAATGGGCTTGCTCGAGACGTTGTAGCTCCGTAAATAAATGTCGGGCCGAAATATCCTTTTGCACAAATATTCTACATGAATCAAACTTTCAAAATATGAAATTAAAAAAAATCTATTTTTTGAAATCTTGAAACCAGAACCTCCCTTAATTCATACATTACAAAAATGCTTTTCTTACATGAATCCAATAATAACAAAATTTATAAGTACTTTGATGTAATTTTTATGTTGTTTAAACTTCATTTCAATAATTTGTTCATCTGTGATAGTATCAGACGAATCGGAAGATAAAAAAGCGTCGTCATTAAAATTCCGAGGATGTTTCTCAAAAACACTTTCAACATGATGAGATGATTTCTTCCCAAATTTCATTTTCTTTTGAAGTTCACTATTGGTTACACTTGCTTTTTTAAATAATTTCGAAAGTTTCGCATCTGAAGCAAACTATTCACAACAAATAATTATTCAATTTACAACATAATTACCACTTTATTGTCATTTACAATTGGTACGTCATAATTTTCGAGAATATTTTTATTGCAAGCGGTTGATTTAAAATTGAAATTCTTATATAATATATCGATTTTATTCATAGTGCTTACTTATATAAGCAGCACCATTTGTATAATTGTTATGATATTTATGAAAAAAAATGAAATTGGACCGTTTTTTTTATATTTATACCACATTTATATATGAAAAGTTTTTATTTGTTTGTATACATGCTGTCCTGTCAGTTTAGCGTTTCCATGGAGACCAGGGGCGCACATTTATTTATTAACACCTGTTATTTTTATATTAAAAAAAAAACTGCCTAAATTTCGAAATAAAACAACGTAAAACATTTTTATTCAACACAAATTATCAAATTTATATATAATACGTTTAATTATAATTAATTTTATAAACATTAATATATATTTTAAACCTTAAAGCGCAGCCCCTGCTAGTAACTGTTATGGTAACCACCTGCAAATATATTGATAAATATACATATATATGTTGTCCCAGGAAAATAATTAAGCATTATTATATTTTCAATATGAATGATTCGTAACCTTTAATGTACAACTAACAAATAATGTTTAAAAAATCAATTATTATCACAATATAATGTGTTACTAACATGTATTTTATAAAATGTATTATTCTTTAATGTTTTTGTATGTTATAAATTAAATAGTGATATTCAATGAGGCATATAAAAACACGAAGTGGTACTTTAATTGAAAATTCAAGAATTTTAAATCCTCACAGAGGCATTGTTTTGCCTCCTTTACCGACGACATGGGTTGAGAAGAATCCTCATTTAATTGCAACTAAAATTCTGGTAATTATTTATTATATGCGAAAAGTTTTATTAGATTTACGGAATTATTAAAAATAGAAATATAAAATAAACATTAAATGTTTTTCAGATACATAAATTATAGTATTTATAAAATTTTGATTCGAATTAATAATTTATGTTAATTATATGCGAAAAGTTTTTTATAAAAAATTAAGAAATTACATAAAAGATACATTATTATTAATAATTTACGTAAAAATATAACTAAACATTCAATTTTTTGTTATAAATATTTAAAAATACAAGAAAAAACAAGTATTTATTATTATTTTCATTTGAATTATTATTTAAAAACTTGTTATAACAAGATTCAACAGTTAAAATAATTTATTTAATAATACGCGTATATAATAATAAAAAAACGGCGTTAAATAATTTTGAATTAAACGAAATTCAAAATGTGAAACACACAGAAAATAAAATGGCGACAAAATCAATACTTGGAACAAGTATGAACAAGTATTAGGCGGTGATTCGTAGTCCTTTTTGCCTTGAATAACTTCACCATCTGCCTGTTCGAATTAAAAATCGAATGAAAGCGTTAAAAAATTAAAAAATATATATTTAAATAATAAATAAATAGCTTAAAATAGTTGTATAAAAGTTTTGAAATAAATTAATGCAAGTGTCAGTGTTTTATCAGTAAAAATAAGAGAATTATTTCTTGGTTTTCTTGCGCCATTTCATTGTAGCTTGCATTCGATTTTACTGAGTTTATATTTTATATATAGTTTGTTAGCGGTATTGTTAGATGTGACTCATTGTGCATTTTACGTATCATATACGTATATATGACTAATGTGATTTGAAAATCGCGAAAAATCATCAGTGTACATAAACATGGCTTCTAAAATACTTGTTAAAATACCAGTTGCACCCTTTGGACATGTAAGTCACCCTTAATTATAATTAATTACAAATCATTCAGTTTTATTTAAATTTAACTTAAATTATTGATTAATTACGACGCAATAAAATGAAAAGCATGAATCGTAGTTATTTATAACTATTACTACAACATGCAATGACTTGCTTAATGTATTAATAACAATATGCTGCTACAAGTTATAATTTGTATTTTTTTAAGGTGAATAAGGGTGGAAAAACTACTGGAAATAATGCTGAGGTGTCCTCGAACGCATCTACATCGGTAACAGCTGAAATTGTGACTGTAGGTTCGGGAACATCTAGATGCACTGATCCATTATTGCGAATTGCACAACTTGAACAAAATATAAGATTTTTACAAGATCAACATGCACAAATGCTATCTGGATTACACCAAGAAATCGATAATTTACGCCAACGAAATAGAGGTATATGAGAAAAAAAGATAATAAAATTTGGTTTTTATTCAATTAATTGATATAATGAGATTTTTATTGATTTTTTAATTAAATTATTATCTAGGATATCAAATATTAAATGAAATTAACACGCAATAAAGCCGAGCGTTTGATTTCGTGACGATTATTTGTTACGGTATGTTTTAATTGTATAATGGACGAAATTATTTTTATTCAAAAATATAATTGCGGTACTATTTTTAACTTTCGAACGAGCACGCGTCGCGTTTAAAGACCTATTAGATATTTTAAGGATTTAGAACACTAATTAATAAAAAAAATATATATTTATTTTTATATCTAGAGACATTATCTGTAAATTAGAAAAACTATTTGTTCACAAAAAAATGTACTTAATTCTATTATAAAATCAAAGTTTGGTGCAAGATCACATTAATATTAAATTATAAAAAACAAAAAAACATTTTGGAGATACAAATCTTACTTATACACAAAATAAACAGTTTTTTTCAAATCAAAAAAGTAGAATATAGTTACTAATAGAGATAGAAAATACATGTGATGTGAATAAACGATGTTATGATCAAAAATATGTTAATTTGGGGTCGATCAAACCCCACGCGACCGTCTGTAGCTTAAATAATACAAGAAATAATTTTAAAAAACGTTTTTTTAATAAATTAAGTTCTTAGGTACTTGTGTTAAATGTAATATTTAAAATAATTATAGTTTTAAGTTCGTTATTTGTATTTCTAACGATTTTTGGTCATTTTATTTCGTATTTCAGGTAAAAACGCATAAAAATAATTGAATAATTGAAATTGTTCACTAACAAGACAATATATAAAATTTCTCAATTAAAATACTTTAAAAACATATAAAATAAGGCGAACATTAAGATAAAAAATAGAAAATTTCTTATAAGTAATATTATTTTCTCTAATACTATTACGTAATTCATACATTCTATGCAACTGTGCAGTATTATTATACACTAGTGTTTAATAAGCTAATATGAAGTTTATATTACCTTATAACGCATAACCTCAAAGTAGCTATTTTATAATTATTAAAATACATATCTGTCAAACTTGATTCAACTAAATTTATAGTATTAGAGAAAGTATAGTTTGCAACATGTTTGGAATGCTTATTCTGCACATGTACAACCGTAACACTCGAACTAAATTATGACTCATTTCAAACTTAATACAGAATAAACTGTTTTTATAATAACAAAATTAACAGAAGCATTAAAATTGATTTCAATAAAATTTTGTTACCCAACACCCTAATTAACTTGTTCAATCATGTAAATATTTAATTACAGATTTGCAATTTCAATTGGTGTTTTCCAAAGGACAAATCGCAACTTCAAATTCTGTTTCGCCATCTTCCTCACCAGAAGAAGAATATAAATCTAGAGTATGTATTTGAACTAAATAATTAAATATTATGTAATAAAAAATATTTTTTAAGGTCCTAAGTCCACGGCAAGTTAACGAGACACCTTTACAAGTCGAACTTTTAGAACGAGAACTTGGTGATCTTAAATTATCTCTAAGTGAAGTTAATACGAAAAACGCCTACCTCACTGCTATTGTCGATGAACAGAAAAAGTAAGAATAATTGTATTAATTATTTATAATTTTATTATACATTTCTTTTTCAAATAATTTAGGTTAATTGACGATAATTTAATTGATATACGAGCACAACAACAACAATCACAGGAAATAAATACGTTATTAAGTTGTTATATCGAAAGTATGAAGAATATTGTAAATACAGTTTTAGATTTTATATTAATTTCATTTTTCAGACGCTAATTTTATTTTAATTTACTGTTATTAACACTTATTTGTTCAAAAGTATTATTTTAATATGTTTATATTATTAATTCAATAAAAATCATTTTAATTTACTTTATTTTCATTTCTAAACTAATATTGTATCTAATTCTAACAATTACCTTTCATTATTTCGTTTAAAAACTATTTTCCAGAAAACTTGAGCGTCTAAACCAAGATCAGAGCTCACTTGCACCAGACCCAGAGCTTTTAAGTAAATTAGACGATGTTGAATCATTAGTGCGAAAGCTTCGCCGCGAAAATGATGATTTGCGTCGCGAAGTGTCCGACGTACGGTCTCAATCGAATAATGGACAACATCAACAATATAATGGACCTCAGAATCAACAGTTTCAACAAAATGGACAACATAGAGGTGGTAGGCACAGAGGTGGACATTATAGAGGACATAGATTTCCGCCTCTTCATACTCAAAGTTACTGGCAAGGCGGTAGATCTCAGGATAAAGATGATGGGAATAATTCGGGTACTAGTTTACCGACTTTGAATATGAATGGGGGACAACAAACTCAGCATCATGTAAGTTAATTATTTTTATTTTTTTTAATTTTAATCAATAATTAATAGTAATATGTAAGGTATGTCTTTAAAAAACAGCGATATTCAGAAATTTTTTAAGTGTTAAATAACATTCGAATCATTTAGGGTTTTCTACTATATTGTTGCACGTATTTTAGTTATTATTACAAAATTTCATGAAGTAAAAATATTAATATTTAAAGCCGTTGTAGTCTTAAGCGTCAGACTCCTTCATGGGGTGCCCAGTCGCGATCAGTTCTTAAACAAGGTAGAACAAAATCATTTAGATTTAAAAATGTGGTTTCGAGAAAAACGCGTTTAAAGTTTTCGATACTGTAGTTAACGTATTGTACGGCTTCCACAATTCTTCTTGTATCTTTGCAATGACTTCGAATATCAATAAACCCTTTTAGATCATTCTAGGCAGTATAAGGAATAGATTAATGCAAAAAAAATGATTTTTTGAAATCTTCAGGGTGGGGCTTCCTTTTAAATGAAATTTAGTGAAAAATACTCGAACTTAAAACTGTAAATTCTCTCATCATGTACTGCTATTAATAAATACAGAAATATTTTTGTAATTATTTCTATGATGTGATTAAAATTAATAAAAACTTAATCTAATGATTAAAAATAATTAAATTTGAATGTTTCTAAAAGATTCTAAGAAATTTAATATAATCGTCGCCACGAAACAATGTAATTGTGTAATCATTGTACGTTTACATGGTACCGCCCTGTAATGTGAAACGTTTTATATGTACCGGAAAATCCCTCATTGCTTTATACACGTACGCTTTGTAAAGAAGTAACCAATGTAAATAAAATCTGTTTACACTGTAAATAATTTTTCGAATAAAGCTACGACATACTTCATATCCTAGAGAAGTATATTAACTAATTGTAAGTACTAATAACACGAAGTATAGTATATAGTATCTATACTTCGTGACTAATAAGATGAAAAAGATAATAACGTATGTCGAAGTAAAATATTTGCTTATTATTATGTAATTACAGTAATTCCTGGCGACAACAATAATCTATTTAATTGGATTTGAAAAAAATGATTCTAAAAGATTCTGATAAATTTATTTATTTAATAAAATTTTTTTACTTCATATTAATACCTTAATACTTTATATTATATTAATTTATTTGAAAATGATCTCTCCAGCAAACAAACTATTATTTTATAGTTTTTATGAATATATAACTATAATAATTATTGATTTTTAATTAATTTTAATATTAATTTCTGGCAATCTTAACTTTAACCAATAAACAATATAAATTATTTACATTAAAATTATTCGATCATTAGAATAACATTTTGATAAGTAGTTAAAATTTTAATGTTATTAATCAGTATTTTATATAATCTGCAGTTTTTTTGTAATTAATATTTTTAAATTGCATAATTTATATTTAATCAATAGGGAACCCAGTGTAAAATGCACATTTTTCATATAATTTAACCACACTTCCGAAGATAAAAATATAAAAAATCTTTAAGTTAATCGTTTATATATAAAACAAATGAAACAAAACAGTTGACTTATAAAATATAAATAAAAACAAATGACATACAACTGTTGAAAACTAATACGGTTTTTTGCATTATTAATTTTGTAATATTTAAATAGCAACATGGCTCTGGTGGTACACCGCACCATAGCGGCCACGGAGGCCATTACTCAGGGGGTAAACGCTCAGGAGGCAACAATCATAATAATCATCAATATCATCAAGGTGGCAACGGAAACGGAGGCAAGTATCGAGGTTCTCAATCTAGGGGCCATAAATCCTAGAATCTCTAGGTACAGCTCAAAAAATAAATGTTGAAAAGTAAAATTGTTCACTATATCCATTGTCGTTGCATTATATTTAATGACAGAGTTACTAATATAGTGGAATTTTGATTATTTAATCACCAAATAAACGAAATTCAATTACAAAATTAATATTTATGTAGAAATTGAGCATATATCATATGAAAATGATGTATTCACTTGTTCATCTTGATGTGAACTTATTTAGTGAATAAATACAAAAAATATTCGTGTAGAATTTTAAAAATTTTATGTATTAAACTAGGAAATTGGTAGAAAAATGTGTAAAATGTCTTGCTATTGCAATGTTGAGATTCTATTAGCGAATATATGTATGTATATGCATAAGCATGTAATTATAACATTTAATATCGCGTTTATATACAAATATAATAACGAAATTTAAAGGTACTTACCTTATATTATGAAATTAACTTCCCATTTCTTATAGAACAGCAGCAGAATATAATAAATAATTAACTAACACACTATAAACACACACACGTATTGATAGCTTTGCACAAAATTCGAAACTAAACAAGTTCAAACGTCTGGTTAAATAATTTTTAACAAAATTTTTGAGCAGGTATCAACCGCGCAAGCGCAGTTGACTTCATTTGTTTTTACGTTTGTTGATTCTTTTAATTTTACATAATTGGAAACATATACCGGGTGTTTAGTTTTTTTAAAATTGTTATATAGGAAATTAAACGCTATAAATTTGTTTCTATTAATATTAGGACAAATATTTAAATACAAAACTTGTTCAGAATTAAAATCTGTATCCAATGAACCTTTTTTCCATTTTTAAACAGTTTACAGAGTGCCTTGGAAAATAAAACAAATGACTTTGTGTTGTTTTAATTGTTGTTTTAATATAAGGAAGTTTAAAATAATGAAGACTTGCTTCGAAATAAAATGAATTTAGTATTAAAAATTAGGCATAAAGACAAAGTTACAGAGAAATTCATAAATACAAGAACAGAGACAATTAAAGTTATTTGTTTTATTTTGGTTGGCACTTTGTGAACTTCTTAAAAATGGAAATTTTATTTTTCTTGTATCTTCTGGCAGGATTGTTTATTCGATGCACATTTTAATTCTGAACAACTTTTGTATTAAAATATTTGTCCTAAGATTAATAAAGAAACATTGTACAATTAAATTTCCTATATAACAACCGGTATAATTAGATAAATGCTTAAAAATTGTAATAAAACTATAGACACGATATTAAAAAATAAAAAAAAGTGCAGTATGCCTTTCTACCGCATTTTTAAATGTGTATAAAAAATAAATTTCAAATATTTGGTGATTAAAATATCAAAAGAATGAAAAATGAAAATAGGTGCATTCTTATTGTCCGTGATATCACTTTATATTATTTATATTAATATTAAATAAGCTTTATATCCTAGTTATATAAAAATCAGTATTTATATTTTAATTATACAATATATTTATCGTTGCAATATAAAATTATTAAACAAGTATATCTATATAAATAAAAGCTGGTGATTGTTATATTTAAATATCCATCTCTAATGTGCAATTTTAAAATATTAGACTTATGTTTATGAATAGAATAAAATATAACGAAAGTTTTATCGTTTATTAGAAATGAACAACGTAACAAGTTGGTGATTGTCAAATGAATCTAAAATTAGAACATTATTATACTCGTCGTGAATATTAAATAATTAGATTCTCTCTCATTAATGGTTAAATTTAAAATTCAGATAAATGATGGCTATGCATTTAAATTTATTTTTTATTATATTGTATATTTTGTATATTGTATTTGCATTTTTATTATCAGATGTATCAATTTTATAAGCTTTATTATTAATTATATTTAAGTATTTAATTGTTTATTTTATAAACTCACTACATATTTTGACCAACAGATATGCTTGTAATATTTAATGATTTTTTTTAACAATAAACTATTTAAAAAAACATGGTGTATTTATTTTATTTCTGTACCTATTGTTTCTCATCAGATTTCTGTAAATTTCTTTTGAAAAAATAAAGCACAAAGGACGTTCAATAATAAATTAGATAAATTGATTGTAAAGAAAAACTTCAAAGCAGTACACATAGTTAAAAATAAAATATTTATGTAAATAGTAAAAATCATTGTTTTTCCATTTCATTTTATTGTTTTTATTATACATATATTGCACTACAATAAATGTTTGTCCTCTCGATCGACATATTTTTAATTTACTAGATCTAATAAAGTTTGATAAAAGCTTCAAAAACGTTTGAACTCAAAACATAACCTTTTCACCGCTAACAACAATTAAACTGACGAAATACATAAGCACTTATTTAAAAATTGTACACTCTAAACATTGTAATGTTCTACAAATAATAAAAAGTACTATATGTTATCATCTTTCGATCGAACTACACCCGACTACTCCGGGCTCGTTTGATCGTACAATTAAACTGACGAAATACATAAGCTGTACGAGTTTTATTTTGCCGCTTTTTACTAAATATAAGAAATACCTCAAATTTTAGCTTTAAGTAAAAACAAAATATATAAATAAGTATGTTTAAACCGATATATAACTGTCGCCACGAAACAATGTAATTGTGTAATCATTGTACGTTTACATGATACTGCTCTCCGATTTGAAACGTTTTGTGTTCCGAAAAAGCTGTTGTTATATTTACGAACGCTTTGTAAAGAAGTAACCAATGAAAATAAAGCTAACATCATGTAGGCTACATGCACTGCATGCATAGTTTTTCGAATAAAGTTACGACGTACTTCACATTATTGAATAATATGTCGCAACTAAGCGTTAAGTAGATGAAAAAGATGATAAAGTATGTCGAAATAAAATATCTGCTTATAAATATATAATTGTATTAATTTATGGCAAGGACTATAAGTATTATCAAGTATAAAAATATGAATATATTAACGACATGTACGAGTTTCACTTTGAGAAACTATATATATATTTTTTATTGCTTATATAATAGATAATAATCGCTAAATCAAAGTTATATAATAAAGAAAAAACAACAATACTTATTTTAAATATTTATTTAAATAAACAAAAGTATAAAATTATCGTGAAAATCTGGAATAACTTTTATTAGAATACCCTGCAGGTTTAATTAAATTATAATACCCTAAATCCATGCCATCGATTTTCCGATTTTCATAAAACACTTCGTGAAACCTGCAACATTTATTATATAACCAAAAAAATATAAACATATTTCAGCAACATACTTATATTTCAGATGTTTCGGCCCTTGAACAGGATTCCATTTAGTTATAACATGTTTATTATGAATCATAAGTCCATGAATAGCAATCCACAATCCATATTTCATAACATTATCATCTTTCCAATCATTTAACAACAATTCACTAACACTTAAAATATCAGTCGCATTTGTAACATCATTAAAATCTCCGAAATATCGTAAATAATTTTCATGCAAAAATGAAACAAAAATACTAGGCATTGTTATAAATTGTTCAACTATTTTTTCAGGTGTTTTTTCAAACTTCCAATGTTTACTAGGATCTTGAGATTCAATTCGTTTTGGGTATAAAACACGGCCTACTCCGTGTAATAAACCTAACGATTCATCGCGCGACATATTTTTTAATGTTTCTTTATCTTTTTCTTTGCGTTTACGCTTTAAACCGGTTAATGACGTGTTTAGTAAAGTTGATGGTAAATTTCCTGAGCCTACATTGATTAATTTTTTTTTAAATATGTTAATATAAGTTATAATAATAGTTACCTTTTAAACAAGCGAAATTATAATAGTTAATCGCGCTTCTAATATCACCCATTGACGAATTAACAATCGTATCGATTGTATCTTGCGATGGAGTTTGATAAATATCACTAAATTTTTGTTGTATTATCGTATTAACACGTTTTAAAGCTTGTTTTAATAATGTAACACTCACTGGGTTAAAACTACACAAAAATAAATTAAACTAAGTTTATAATTATATTAAAAAAACTTACTTAATAGTTGGTATTCCATATTTTAATTTAATTTGATCTGGAAATAACTTCTGCGCCATATCTGTATGATTGTCTTTTGTTTCAGCACAAATAAAAACAATTGAATGTTTACCTCTTGTCACTAATAACCTATAAAACATTTAGTTAATATTTTATTTATTAAACAATAATTAATAAATTTACTCTAAAATAGAATCAAACTCATTTGGATTATGAACTATTGAATTAGGAAAATCTTCAACTAAAATAATTTGTTTTTTTATATTATTTATAAGTAACGACGGGTATCTAGATGATTGAATTAAAAATTCTGTAAATTTCGCTGTTTGACCAAGTCCACGATATTCTTCAATATCTGCATCGGCTGGATTTATCCATTCAATAATTTTTATGTTTAATGCTTTACATAAAACTTTAATTGTTGCTGTTTTACCAGCGCCTGTTGGACCTGTTAATAATAATAAAGCAACCTAAAAATATTACTTTATTATTTAATCATTTTAATTTATAATAAACATACTTTATCTGAAGATATAACATAATTTTGAAGCCATTCTTGAACTTCAGCAACTTTCTTATTATGAACTGCTAATTCAGAAACATTTGTTGGAGCTACTTTTTCTAATAAATTTAAGTTTGATATGTCTTTTAAGCCACTAACAGATTTTTTAATGTTTGTATTTTTAGTTTGTTGTTTTTTAACTGGAATACCTTTGGAATGATCATTATTTTGGTTATCAGCGAGGTCGAAATTTGGTTTAAACCATTTCTAGATATAAAAAATAAATATATGTATTTAAAAAATCGTTGTTATTATTATTATTTTACCGTAACTGGTGTACTTTTCATTATTTATGTATAGGTAGTTTTGGGCTAAGTTTTCAAATAAACTGTCACAATATGAAAACAAATCAAGACCAACTGAATAAACACCAATTTCATGAAAATATTAGCACGAAAATAATAGAATTTTAACTTTGTAAGATAGTTTTTGGATATATTTTGTTATTATTGTATTTTAAATAAAATTAAACTAAGAAATAAGCATTTATAATAGAAAATCATTTAATTCTAAATGTTTTAAATTATAAAATAGTTATAAACTAACTATAAAATAAACTTAATTTAGTATTTTATGAAAAGAAAACTATAAAATGAATTAAAGATATTGTTTATTTATAAATATACAATGCTTGAATATATAATATGATTTTTTTCAAATAAAATTAAACAAATCAGTTAATTAATTTATATTGTTAGAATATAAGTAAAAGTATTTAAAAATTTCTAACAGAGTTAATTAAATTTAACAAAATTTAATAGAATTCTTATAATATTCTTATGTTAAATATAAATAAATAAAGTTACGAAACTCATAACTTTATTTTAAAAATACAGTGTTTACAACTTAAAAATAAAAGATTAAAAACGAAAAATAACAGTTATTTATTTAATAAGTCAATGCCTTATAAATATATGAACTCAATAATATATAATATGATTCTTTTATGTAATTTAAAAGCAAAAAATTAGAATTATTATATAATTTAGTAACATTTGTTGCGAACAAAAATAAACCGAAAAATTCATTGACATTTGACATTTTCCGGTATGGTGTAAAACTCGTACGAAAAGTATCAATAAAATTCAATTTTTTATGATTCTAGCTGTTAAAACACAAATAAAATGTCTACAGTAGAATTAACTTTGGGTCCAAAACCAGATGTCTGTTACCCACTTAAAGTATTATATTGTGGTAATTGTTCCATGCCTATAGAGGTTATAAATAAAATTTTCAATGAAAATTTTTATAATTTACTTAGTTTATTTTATTCCAGTACTGTGAATACTATCCAGAATATGAAAAATGTAAACAATGGTTAGAGAGAAATTTACCAACAGAATTTGAGAAAGTTAAAGTTGAAGATGAATCAAATGAAGGCGGTGGAGAGGAAGAAAAGAAACGGCAGAAAAGAGGAGGTAAAGGTATGATGAAGGTTAAGAAGAAAGAGGATGGTCCGAAGCAAGTTTGTGTATCTAGAGCACCTAGGGGAAAAAAGAAGAGTGTTACCGTAGTTACTGGACTTAGTACTTTTGGTAATTATTATTTGTTACTTATAAAATGATAGTTGTAGCGATTAATGCGGGAAACACTACTAAAAAACTTATTTTTTCATATTTTTGAGTAATTTGAAAGCATAATAATATCTGAAACATTTTGCGTAATTTTTTTGTTTTCTTGTAAACTCTGCGAGGGCTACAATTCATCTTCCCGTAAAACGTCGTTAAAGCTCCGCCATCTTTAATAATTTTAAATTAAAAAAAATTATTGTTAAAGATAAAAGATTAATTAAACAATATTTAGAAATTCAGACTTATAAATTAAACCGTTAAATCAGAAAAAAATTATTAAATTGGACTAAAATTCAACGTTGTAAAAGTATGTCCGCCCTAAACACTATTTTATTTATATTACAGATATAGATTTGAAAGTAGCCGCGAAATTTTTCGGTACAAAATTCGCTTGTGGCTCATCAGTAACTGGCGATGATGAAATTGTAATTCAAGGTGATGTAAAAGATGATCTTTTTGAAATAATTCCAGAAAAATGGCCAGAGGTAACTAAGTTTTTTTTAAATAAATTAAATTTATTATTAATAAATTATATTTTATTACAGATTGATGAAGATTTAATTGAAGATTTAGGTGATCAAAAAAGATAATTCAACATAATATTATGTCAATTTGTATTTTACACAAAATATTATGTATAAACCACAAAAATAAAAAATTTCTAATCTAGCAGTCTTGTTTTTATTAATATTATTATTCCATTGAATCGATTTGTTCTTGTTGGGGGAAATATTCAGTCATTATCTGTAATATTTCATCAACTTGTTCTTGTGTTAGGCGCTCCTCCCCTTCGTCAATCATCTAAAAATTATAACCTCAACTTATAACAAGTTTTAAATATATTTAAAACAACTTACAAGTTGTATTTCTAACGCAGTTTGTGGTGGATGATTAATCAACATTAGTTTTTCGTTTTTATTTAATTTAAAAGGTTTTAACCTGTCTAAACATGTTTGTATTGCTTCGGTGGATTGAGTTTTACAAGGTGTATTTTCTAAATATCGTAAAGTCTACAAATATTAATTATAAATATATGTTTTGATTAGAAATTAAATGATACATACTTCGTATGTAATTGTCGCTAATTGTCCTTTATTTTTTTTAGTTCCAGCTCCTCGTATATTTTGTAAAACTGTCATAACCTCAAAATTACTTAAAGTTGCTGGATTTGTGTTTTCTCTATAATAATATTGATTATTGTTTGAAAATATGTTTTATTACGTGTAGTTTACTTAAATATATGCTTACATTTCCATATTAATTTGAATTATTATTGTTTTATAACGAAAACATAACCATACTTAAACTTTACAAAAGTAAAGGATAGTTCACAATTGCTTGTGTCATATATGCATGGACACACATATTTATGAAATTGGTGTATCATGGAGTAGAAGGGACTTTATTATAGTAACAATATGAAAAAATTCTTAATTTTGAAATTAATTAAACAAAAGAATATTGTCTATGTTTTTTTTTTTGCATACTAGGGGCAAAGAGCTGGAAAAAATGTTTACAGTGTATTTTTAGCTTATCACCTTTTCAAATAGTTTATAAAATGATGTAAACATTTAATTTTTTACGATATGAGTGCACTTCAATTTTTGTTTTTATTAGTTTTAATAATTGTTAGCATGCATTTGAGCATGTAGGTTAATAATCGTAGTTAATCAATTATTTAAAATAGGCTAAAATATAAAAGAAAGCGTGCGATTTAAAATATTTTCCAATCGCAAAAATGGAAGAAAGTTCCAAGGAAATAAGAAATGTATTTAATTTTCCAAAGTCTGCACTGCAATATGTTTATAAACAGTACTTTAAGGAACAGAATAAATTAATTTGTTATTTGTATTAAGAAATTAAACAAAATCTAAAGCTAAATTTAACAATTGATTGAAATATTCTTAATTTTCGTTATTTTGTATCGAAATTAATTTAATTAATTAATTAGATATATGTAAATATAGTAAAAGGTGTTTTATTATATAAAATCAAACATTGTAATAATAATTATAGTATTTTAAAATAATACCAATAATACTTTGAATTTGAAAATTGAATGTTTTGCGCATGTGTAGCTTATTTTGTTTCTACTTATTTGTACATGCGCAATGCTTTACAAACAGCATTCAATTGTTTTGAGTACAGTGTGCGATAATTTGTTTTACCTTGTGTTTCCTTACAACATAATTGTAAAATAAGTTAGATGGATAATAATAAATTGATATTAACTTATAATAAAAAATATATATTTCACTAGTATAATCACATACAACCTCAAATAAATAAATTAAATTTATCTACTTACAAATTAAATCACACAAATAATGAGAAATAATTTCCATAAAAATAAAACTTTTAAAATTAAAAATAAAACTGTTTTAAAAAATACTTTCAGTAATAAACAACGTTTTCATAACAAGCAACAACATGTTTCCCTAAAAATTATTTCGTGCATTTCTAAATTTTCTTTTTCCATCTGAGCCTTCTTCTATACAAGGCACTTGTACAATATTAAAATAAATGTTTCCCATTAAATTTGCTGTTGGAGTATCCACTCTTTTTAGGCATTCGTATAAACCATCGTCACATTGACAATGCGATCTAAAAAATGTATTTTTTAAAATTAAGTTTATCATAATTGAACCACAAATAATTATGTGTCTGCGTGTAATTTTCCATTTCAATCATTATTATCATATAATTACTAATCTGTTATCTATAAGTAATTACAAATTAAGCATTACTATAGATAATTACCTTGCGCAATAAAAAATAAGGTTATTAAATAATAATCTTTTCTGTAATGTCTAAATTAATGAAAAAACTTATTACCTAATGTAATTATCCCTTAATATAATTTTAATAAAACACATTTATAGCAAAATTTCTTTAATTTTGACAACAAATAAAAATATACCGGGTGTCAATTTTTGGTTATATAGGAAATTCAAAGGTAATAATAATATTAGGACAAATATTTAAACACAAAAGTTGTTTAGAATTGAAATATGCATCCGATGAGCCCCTTTTTTTATTGATATACGACGATCCTTTCTCGAGATTCAGGTAAATTAAAATTTGCATCTTTAAACAGTTTGCAGAGTACATACCATGAAAAGTAAAATAAATAATTTTAATTTAAGTGATATTGACTCAGTTCTTGTATTTATAAATTTCTCTGTAATCTTGTCTTTTTATTTTAAAAATTAAATAAATAAAATATGAATTAAATCATTAATTTAAGTTTTTTTTTATTCGTATAATTTTTCACAATTAATTTTTATATGAATTTGTCTAATTTTTAATACCGAATTCATTTTATTTCGAAATACTCTCTATTATTTTAATCTTCTTACATTAAAATAACAATTAAAAGTATTTATTTTTTATTTTTCATGTAAATCTGTAAACTGCTTAAAAATGGAATTTTTAATTTACCATCGTATATAAATAAAGAAGGGCTCATTGGATGCGTATTTTAATTTTGAACAACTTTTGTATTTAAATATTTTATCTAACATTAATAAGAAAATTTTTATGGCGTAATGAAAATTCTACCACTTAATTCCCTATATGTACAAAAAAAAAATGAAACACCCGGTATATAATTTTATTTATAATTATTCCAAATAAAACTAATCAAAATAAAACAACATTTTTATTCATTAATTATGAAAATTCGAACATTTTTTGTTCTGAAGTTTCAAGAATTTTTAACCTATAAAATTTGAGTTTTTTAATACTTCGATAGCAGAAAAGATTAAATATTTATTTATAAAAATAAATAAATAAACTTCAATCGATGAAAAACCTAATAATTTAAAGTAATTCTCAATAAATAAATAAAAAAATATGAATTTCAAAGATTTAATTAATTCATGCATCTATTTTCCTCAAAAATAATAAAAAATTAATATCTTCGACAAACTAAACACCATATCATTATATTTCTTTATTCTTTTAACTCTTCTATAATAAAAATCAATAAAAAGTACAACAGGAAATAATAAATATTAATATAAAACCTTTAACATTAATTACAATTTTATCTACATGATAAAATAATAAATTAATATATTGTAGACAAAATTATCGTAATAAAAAAACGCGATAAATAATATAAATACAAGGTAAACTAATAAACAAGTTATAAAAAAAAAAGAAAAACCGACTTTTACGCTACAAAAACTAAAGCGGATTTAGATCAAATGGAAAAGTTAAACGGATATGTATAAAAAAATGATTATCAGTTAAACTAATTATTTCTGAAGATAATTGAGTCATATTAAATAAATAGTTGCACTAATGGCAAGGTTATTAAGTCAATATTTAATGTAGAAAGTTAAATTTTAAATTAGATTTTTGTAGTCTAAATAAATAAAGCATTAATTTGCATTTTATATGATACTTTGATCGGTTTTATTTCGACTTAAGCAAAGTTATTAAACGATGAATCAATCAATGAAGTGATTAATTTTTATTAAATTATTCATTCAAAACTAGTTGTTTTAATTTTTAATAAGCAAAAAATGTTGTTGTAAAAAGATAATTAGTGATATATTCTTGTAAATAAACTACTTTTTCTTTTGTTTTAACGTAATGTATCATAGCTAACTAGAAATATAAATATAAACAATTCTAAAAACAAATGACAAATAACAAGGAATTAAAATAGGTTAAAATAAATTAAATTTAAAAAAATATTCCCCTAAGATAACAATTTTTCACGTAAATAGTATTATAAATTACCGTGTAAATAGAGGGACGAATACAATTTAACATAAATTTGTAAAAAAATATATTTTTTTTTATTGTAAAAATGACAAATAAAACCTTGAAATCAAGTTCAATAACTTCTTTTTTCCTGGTGACTCAAAGATCTTCCCGCCATTTCAACAATTAATTTTGCAAAACTTGTTTTAACTTGAAAGCAATTTAAAAATGGGGTTTTTACGTTAAATAAATATAAAATTTAAACAAAGTATTGAAAAATTTTTAGAAAAACGTAAATTAAAAATAAAATTTAGAGAAATATTTTTGCAAGACCTGTTTGAACTTGCAATCAATTTAAAAATGGGTTTTTTACGTTGAAAAATATAAAATTATGTATTTTATTTTTAAAAATGTGTTTATTCGCGCGATAGTTGTTAAAAAGCAAGAGTAAACATGTAGAAACAAGTAAAAATGGTGTGAAATAATCAAATGTTATTTTCTTTTTATTAAAAATTAATAGCTATTAAAACTTTAGCCTTGATGTGCTGAATGTCAGATATCTATTATGAATAATTTATGTACTTTTTACTTTCTATAGGATATACAAGGCTTTGTTTCCTTATTGACTGAATATTTTTTATTCTAGAATATGTGTCTAACTTTCTTTTCGATTTATTTACATAGTATGTATACTTACTTGGAGTATAATGAATTATTCGTTAGATTATATCTATTAGAATATGCTCTTATTTTTAAAGGGCACAAATCATGCGATCTGCAACATTTATCCATAGTCATTTCTCTTCCTAAATCATGATAATTATTTGCTATATCGCCAGTCCCGCACCATTTCGTCCCTAAAATAAAATAAACATATAATATCATTAAAATCACCAGTTAAAACCTGTTCAATACCTGGTATAATCCCGCTAAACAACGTAAAAGGATTATTAGCTAATAAACCACCATTTCCAGTCGCTTGAGTAGCAGCTCTAGCGTTCGGCCCTTCAGTAGGGCCTCCTTGACCCCGTCGTTCCATCGCAGTTACCGCTAAACCAGCTCCAGAGGCTTGGTTCCTTACTCTAGTTGTTGTTGTAAGTGCAACTGCAGTATTTTTTGTCGATAATGGTGATTCTAATTGTTGACACTGCGACATTAGGGTCATCATCTCCGAGAAGGAAATTGCTAGGGGTCGGTTTACTTGTGTTATGTCATGGAGAAGTTGCATTGCATCTTCTGGGTCGCTGTGGAACATAATTTTATTGATTTATCGCTAAGCAATTAAATTTACGAAATAAAAGGTTATGAAATAACATATGACAAAGTTTTTATTTTAATTATAGTTTTTAACTAAAGTATTTTTGTTTGTACATTAAGGTTACAGTGAAATATCTCTAAAATAACTGGACATATAAGGAATAAATTTATTATTTATGCGTGTCTATCATACAAAGAGTTTTTTTTTTTATATAAAATTACGCTTTTAGTAATAATAACCACAAAGGTTATTACGTTGGATATTCTGTAATTCTTAAAATAATCAGTAATAAAATAACAATTTGTGTACTTCATGTAAATTATAGTAATTTCATTGTACAAAAGTCACATATGACATTGAATATTATGAATCACAGGTAGAACGCGTAACGAATATGCATTTAAATTTAAGCATCAATTAATTATGTTTCTGCATTGAATATATTGTAAATACATCGATTTCTAACTATGTAGTGTTTATAGTTTCTCTTATATAACATATTAACCTTATTATTTAGAAAATATATATGTACGGCTACTTTTCCAAGTCTTCGATGTTCGATAATGTCACAAAGTACCGTTATATGATCGGCTTAACTTTGAACAATACATTATATTTAAAAATGAACGCAATTACTGTATAATCTGATTAAAAGGTTCAAATTTGTTTATTAATACATGTTAAAGATATATTTTTATGATTTGATACTAAAGAAAATATGAAAATCTTATTAATATAACAAATAAAAGTGTTTAAATATAACCTAATTTATCCAAATTTCGAAAATTAATGTAATTTAAGGGTAGATTTATAAAATTTTGTTTATTTTAAGAAAAGTTTTAAAGAAAAAACATCATTTTTAGATAACCATGTAGAGTATTTTTGATTTTATGATTCCTATCTTAACGCAAAGTAATATTTATTTTGTTTTTTATTGTTAATTTAATAAAAATGATTAAAGTGCTAAAATATATTTGAATATAATCTAAAATATATTCAAATTTTCAAAATTAATTTAATTTATTAGTATATTAAGTTTATTTTAGGAAATAAATAAGTTTTAAGTAAAAATATATCATTTTTAGATAGAAATTCAAAGAATTTTTGAAATTTTAAATTTATGACTCTTGTTTTAACGCGAAGTAATGTTTATTTTGTTTTTTAATTGTTAA